>SNQJ01S0010638.1:210628-238399 GCA_010110895.2 Picea sitchensis | reverse complement strand
TAGTTTAGGTGGCCTTGGAGAATTAACTTTCCAACCTATTCCAAGGCCCTAGTCCAAAGCTAGTGAATGCACCCTATAAACAAAAAAGTCTACTTGATTTTATTGAGCGTTGCTTTTAATGGGCTTATTAAGTCACAAGGTGCAAGAGTGAAACTGATGGTGTGTAAAACAGACTCAAAGCAAAATGCACAAAAAATGCTTGGAAACAAAAACTTCTTCAAACAATGCAAAACCAGCAACCTTTTAAAAAGATTCTTTTTCTTTTCTTTTCAACTTTCACAAGATTTCATGCAGCAATCCTACAGAATTTTCGCTCAGATCTGCGAGCTACTTATACTTTGAACTGTACTAAAAAAACTTATGCAAAAAGACTTCTTTCCAAGCTACTGACGCAACAACAAAATCTTCAAACCAAGAAGACAATGAAAAAAGAGGATTTATTTATTTATTTATTTATTGCAAAATAACGCAACTAGGAAAAATGATGACAAGATAAAAACCCAGAGAATGAAAAGAAAACTCTAGCTTAAAGCGCAGATCGTAAACAGAATCAGAGCACAAAAATGCTGAAAAGCAATCAAGACAACACCGATTCGAACACTTGCCTAAAAACCATGAAATAAATATTTTTTCTCTTTTGTCTTTTCTATAAAAAAAAATCAAATGACAAGCACAAGCTAAGGGGAAAATGCCCTAACCTGCTGACTGTGCAGCCCCAGACTCTAAACCCCTGAGAGGAGCTCTTCTCACCACAGGAAGGGATGACTGCCCCATCCAAGCTGAAAAGCTACCTAACAGACCCGTGACTGTCACTAAGACAGCACGCGGGTACCCGCGGGCTAAACCTAAGAAGGACGTGGGTATGTCTAAAAAATAAGATAAAAACACACACAGACAGTCTAGTCCTGAAAAAGGCTTCTGGTACTGACAACCAGAGTCTCTGACAGGCTGAGATGCTATCACTTTAACAGAAAAAACAAATTTGCAGAAAAGAAAAAAAAATATACTAAGAAAAACCAAAACAACAAGGCAGACTGAAAGCAAGACAGTTATCAAATCAGAACCCAGACAGGATCCAGAAAGCCCCCTGAGAAGATAAACTTCTGACAGGGAAGAGGAGACTGCCTCTTAAGCTTCCTGGGCTCTACACGCTACTGAAACCACTACAACAAGCGGGCAACCACGGGCTGTAGAAGGTTAGGGCGCGGGTTACCCGCGGGTAGGGATTCTGCAGGCCGCGGGTCCCTCTGTGTGTCCCGAGAATGAATGTCAAGCATCAGTCAAGGAAAACTGGTATTGATAACCAGGTTCCCTGCTAGAATTGACTAACAGAAAACAAAATAAGCAAAGAAACAGAGACTGAACTTCTTTGAACCACCCAAAAGATCTTTAACCAAATATGGAAACCCTAAGAGTAAGACTCTCCCCAGTGGAGTCGCCAATTCTGTTGTGGGGTATTCTACCCTATAGACTAACAAGCTAGGGCTTCTAAACTTGTACGCAGATCATGACCCTTAAGACTTAACTTTTAACCTTCTACCCAAAATCTCAACCCCTTTTCTCATGCAAACATGGGAAGAATCAACTAACCTTTTTATCGACGGCTGAAGTAGATCCTCCGTTGATCCTTTATCTCCTTGCTGCTGCTGCTCCTTCCACAAAGATTTCCTGCAACCAATATAAAACTACACATGCATGCTATTGATCTACTAAGGGGTTAGAGATTAAACACAAATCAAATAACGTAGATAAGACTCATGTATTCGGGACGAGAAAAGTATATTTTTCATTAATCTCAATATGAATCAACTTACAATGATTTTAGAGACCGACCACTGTTCCTCGATCCTGATCCTGGGCTCCTCCTCTTCTTTTGTCCTCCAACTACTGTTGCTTGAATTTCTCCTAAAGCTTGAGGCAAGGCTAAAGGGTTGGGACAATAATGGACTTGGCAATCTTGGCATAGTTTCTTTACTATGATTTCTCCTTCTTGAATAGTACCCCTACCCCTCCTTTTATAGGCTAGAAGGAGCTAGGGTTTTAGGAGAACTCTCGGACATGCATGGCCGAGAGTTCTAGTTAACTGACAAAAAACCTTGTGTCCCGGCAGAAAGTTTCCTAATTTTTTGCTTTGTTAGGTAACCGCGGGCTGTAGTGAGTTAGCCCGCGGGTACCCGCGTGCAGTAAAAGGTCAGCAAGCGGTCCCCCGCGCCCAGTGAGAGGTTAGGGCGTGGGTTGCTTATTTTAAGTGGTTTTTCAAGGTTTTATTCAGCATGGCTTTGGCAAGGAAGAGGCATGAGTTGGCCTGATGCCAGGTAAGCCTGTGTGGTGCATTTTAGGGTTATAACATGATCATACTTCTGTCAAGTTCCAAACTTATCAACTTTGAAGTATCAAAACACTTTCATAGCTAACCTTCTTGCAACCTTAACAGATTTGACGGTCTGGAGTCACTCGTCTCCATATGGAATGAATCTTGTCCACTATCCGGGATGAGAACTTCAAGAACTTCTCTCCCTTGAATATTTTCCTCCGCTCTTCCTCCTGAGCTTAAATTCCTCTGAACAATCTCCTCGACACTTAGTCGAATTCTTGGTCTGCACACATCTTGCAACAAACCTTCATCCACAACTTAGCTTCTCCTTGTGGATGGCTTCCTGGTCCTTGCATCTTTCCTCCAGTAACCTTTTGGTTCTTGTGACTGAATCACACTATCCCTCTTGAGATTTTGAGTCCGAAAACTCGATCATGCACTCCTTGTGGACGTCAATGCACTCCTTGCAGATGTGAGGTTTCACTATCTCTTCTGAGCTTTCGAGTCAAGATAGACTCAGTCACACACTCCTTGTGGGCATCAATGCACACCTCACACTCCTTCACTGAAGAGAAATGACTAAAATTTATCTACCCCTCACAATGAATCATACATTCAACAAACTAAATGCAGTCATGGATTCAAGAATAGAAATAACAGAGAATTGAAAAATAACATAAATTCTTCACTATTCCTTAACCTATACAAGATAGTTTCAACTATTTCTCGGTTCTCCTCTATTTGCAGCAACAACGATCATCATCAACAACTATTGACAACAACCTTAATTGTGCTATATTACAAAGATTTAATCAAAGAGGTGCTCTTTGAGCATTCCCTCCAAATACTCTACACTATCTTAAATGGAATTGAATGCTATCAACTACTTAACACTTATTACAGTAGATATCGAGTTAGACAGATAAGAGTGCAAGCTCCAAATATATACTGCGATCCTCCACATTAAAGAAAAATACATTCTCCATCAATATTACGTGATGGCTCAACCTTCGATCATTAAATATGTCTAAACTCAAAAGTTTTGTCAGATATGACATTAATACATTGATCCTTTGACATTCAAAATGTCTCAAAATATGCGCTAGTGCACCCAGTTGTCTTCCACGCTTGTGCTTTGCTAGCGATGCTCCTGCATCATTCACCCCCTGCACCTAGAAACCCTTTAGTCATGCTAAAACAACCTAAACAACCAAAAAATGTAGTCGACCTTTGGTTTCAATTATCTTTTGATATTCTTGGGGATGACCAGTTAACATAAAAGTTGTGCAATTCACTATACCTAGTTCTAGGGAATGGAGAATCCATTAAAGTAAGAATAAGGACTAATCTTCCTGAGAAGAATACTCAAAGAGTGCAGTGAAGAAAAGTACGAACTGGAAAAGAGTTTAGACTAGTAGCCCAGCTAGACGAGTTTGAGATTAAGGATGTTATGTTAGATCTAGGATCTGATGTTAACATACTACCTAAAAAGACTTGGGAAGCCTTAGGAAATCCCCAATTGACATATTCCCCAATGCAGCTAAGAATGGCCAATCAATATTGTATATTCCCAATAGGAAGACTAGAGAATGTGGAAATAGACATTGCGAGAGTGAAGACTATAATTGATTTTGAGGTGATCGAAATCATGGGGGATAATGACCCTTATCTTGCACTAATTGGTATTGATTGGGCCTATGAAAACTATGCGGTGATTGACCTAAATAAAGACACTATGACATTTGAGGAAGACAAAATCAAAGTATTTCAACCCTTGGATCTGTATGTAGGTCCTCTATACACAGAGCCAACGTACAACAATATGGAGGGAGAATACTTGGATCAGTTGTACACTATAACAATAGGAACAAGAGAAGATTACATAAGTCCTACTGCTGACAGATCAGTAAGTTGGAGGAGTATACAATCAGTGGACGAAGATTCAAAACTGGCATTTGACAGTTGGAAACAATGCGCATATGAAAGATTTTCAAGAAGATGTGCAACTTTCAGGGCAATTAGATGGGTTGGAACCGAGGTCAGAGAACACCCAATATTTGATGGTACCTCAGGACTTAACAGTTTTCTAGTCAGCATGGAAGAAAAAGTAGCGGAGGATCAAAGGATATCAATGTTGGATTTAGCCCTCCAGGACACCCTTGCTAGATGGTGGGCCAATCACAAAGCCTTACTAAAAAATTTGGACGATGTGAAGTAAGCTATCAAATACAGATTTCAAGATAAGAAGCAACTACAATCAGAGATGCAAACATATTTCCAAGTTGCACAACTTCTCAACGAACAGTTTGATCCTAAAGCACATATTGAGAAATGTTAGACATAGTGGCAAGTTGCGAAAATACCATCTCACTTCTGGGTTCAAGTATTTCCCCATTCACTAGGTCCAATTCTGAAAGCTTGGTTCATGCATGAATAAACCAGAAGATAGACCAATGACTGGAAAATGTTAGCAGATCACTTTTGTAAGGACTTCTCATTTACAAGTAAGTACCCTGAGCTTAAAGTAGTTCTGCAAAGAATTAAAGACTTCATTTTTACAGACACTAGTAAACATAAATCAAACCTAGTGGTATGCGCAAAGCATAGCCAAGAAATTCAGTCTAATATTCACCTAAACTTGGACAAGAGACATATAGAATGCTATACGATTGAGAAGGATTTGGAAAGCCTAAATGATTTAGAATAATTGAGAAAATTAGCTATTAAGGAAACAGAAGAGAACGAAGAAATCCATAACATTATACCCAGCCAAATTGATGATTCTTATAATCACCCATTGAAGTTGCGCAAATTCAACATAGGGACCACATAGAAACCTAAGATAGCTATGGTGGGAGATTACTGGGATGAGAAAACTATCCAAGAAATACATAGTTTGTTGCGAGAGTATGAGGATTTGTTCCCAAAGACATTTTTCAGAGTTAAAAGGGATTAAAGGAGTTATGGGAGAGATGAAAATTGAATTAAAACCAGGATCAAATCCTATGAAGCATAGACCATATTTCCTTAACCCCAAGGTGAAAGAGAAGGTTAAGAGGGAAATAGACAAGGTATTGGAAGCTAGACTTATTTTTGCAATGGAAGAAGAAGAATGGGTTAGCCCAATAGTCACCCAGAGCAAGAAAGGCACAGAGGATATTAGGGTCTATGTAGACTACAGAAGCTTTAACTCTGCCTGTGTGCATGACCCTTTCCCAACACCTTTTACTGATGAGGTGCTAGAACAGGTTGCGCAGAAATAATATTACTCATTTACAGATGGATGTTTGGGGTATCACCAAGTAAGGATTGTTGAAGAGGACAAAAAGAATACCACTTTCATAACAAAATGGAGGTCATTCACATACAATGTGATGCCATTCGGCCTAAAGAATGCCCCTACGATTTTCTCCAGGATTGTAATAGCAGCTTTCTGAGAGTTTATTCACAAGTTTATAGAAGTGTATATGGATGATTGGATGGTATACAATATTCTCAAGGAACATGTAGCACTACTATGTCTGATGTTTGACATATGTAAAGAATTGCAGATATCGTTGAACCTCAGGAAGTGTATCTTTTGTGTACGACATGGAAATTTGTTAGGTCACATAGTATGCCGAGAGGGGTTACTGGTAGACCTAGCCAAAGCTGTGGTCATTGTGAACATGCTGCCACATATGTATGCTAAGCAATTGTGCTCAATGTTGGGGCACACCGGGTACTATCACAGGTTTATCATAAGATATGAAAACATCACTGCACCTCTGAAAAATTTACTAAAGAAGGCCGAAGTGTTCCAATGGACTCCAGAATGTGATAAAGCATTCAAGACCCTAAAGGAGAAGCTCAACACAACACCTATTCTAATATTTCCAAATTGGGAGAACGAATTCCATGTCCACATAGATGCTTCGTGTATTGCCTTGGGAGCCATCTTGGCGCAACCCGGACATGGAGCCATGGATCATCCTATCTATTTTGCTAGCAGGAAGTTGTCGCAAGATGAGCGTAACTATATAATGACAGAAAGGGAGGGTTTAGCCATGATTTACACTTTGCATAATTTTAGACATTATTTGTTAGGTTCTCATTTTAAGTTCTTTACTGATTATTCTGCATTAAAATATCTAGTTAATAAACCTGTGTTGGAAGGGATAACTTGTCGATGGTTGATACCATTTCAAGAATTTTCTTTTGAAGTGATCATTAAGCCTGGAAGATGCAACGTAGGGAATGATCACCTGTCTAGAATAGATTCAAGGGAAAGTGCCAGAGAAGTCGATGAAAAACTCTGAGATGCAGACCTGTTCTGGGTTGAGGCCATACCAGAATACCTAGAAGACATATCAGTCTTCTTAAGTATAGGGGCCTTCCCAGAAACATACACTGCAACCCAGAAACACCATATGGTGGTTAGAGAAATGGTCTATCAATTGATTGCAGGGAAATTGTATAAATTGGGACTAGATAGTATCCTCGAGAGATGTGTCTTAGATCATGAAAGACGAGATATATTGTGGGAGGAAAGGCCACTGTGCAAAAAGTCCTCCAATATGGACTATGGTGGGCCGCGATCTTCAAGGATGCAAAGGCATATGCTAGATCGTGTGATGTTTGCCAAAGAGTGGGTAAGCCATCATGAAGAGATGAATTACCACTTCAACCAGTTTGAGCTTTACAAGCATTCGAGAAGTGGGAGGTTGACTTCATTGGGTTGATCAACCCCACAATTAAGCATTCAAAGGCTAGATACATTATTATTGCAACTGACTACCTCACACGTTGGGATGAGGCAATAGTTGTTCAAGATTGTTTGACCAATACTGCTGCTAGGTTCATTTTTGAAAATATCATCACTCGGTTTGGATGTCCTAGGATTCTGACCAGTGATCAGGGAGCTCATTTTATTAGTAGTACAATAGCAAATATTACAACAGATTTCTTGATCCAACATCATAAAAGTAGTCCCTACCATATGCAAGCCAATGGAATAGTGGAAGTGTTTAACAAGATTCTAGAGAGAGGATTAATGAAGGTTTGTTGTGAAAACAGGGAAGATTGGGATGACAGAGTTCCAACAGTACTATGGGTTTACAAGAAAACCACAAAGAAGCTCCACAAGTACACCCCATTTCAACTAGTTTATGGGAAAGAGGTTGTGGTACCAGCAAAATTCATTACTCCAAGCTCGTATATTGCATAGATTACATGCATGTCATAGGATTAATCAATTGCACAGAGGCTCATGGACTTAAAAGAACTTGAAGAGACCAAGTTTTTAGCACACTTCCATTAGACAGTTGAGAAAGCAAGGTAGAAATCTTGGCATGACAGACACATTAAGACCAAAGCATTTGCGCAAGGAGACAAGGTCCTACTTTATGACACTCGATAACAAAAACATCTAGGCAAGTTGCACGTGCATTGGTTGGGGCCATTTATAGTTGCGTAGATCCAACCATCTGGAGCAGTCATACTTGTGCAACTGGATGGTATGCTGCAGCCAAGATGGGTGAAAAACGCTCACCTAAAACCTTATCTATCTTCAAACTGAGCTAAAGGATTTTTTCTCTAGTCCGAAGGAGCATGTATAGTAGTTAGATTTGAATTTTATTGCAAATTGTTGTGAATTCAACTAATAAAGTCGAAGAGTGCCTTGTTGCGCCAAGACATGTAGTTCATTTTTTTGTTTAAGTGTTGTTTTGATGTAGAACTGCTTAATCAACTGTGTAGGATCAGAAGCGTCAAGAACCTATTAATGAAAATCATTAATATGACAAGGACCCCTTTGTGGTCGGAGGGAGACTGAATCCGGATGCAATCTGAGTCCATGTGCCACATGAACCGAGTCCAGTCACAACCTTTATTACTACTGCGGTACCCCATCTGAATTCGGTTAAGTTATAAAGCTGTGATACATGAAGATGTCATTGGTATTCACGTCAGGATTCTCATTTTTCAAACGTTAAGGTTTGAAATTGGCCACATCCCTGACCAACTTGCCCAGTAAATGTTGAAATCACCCAAGAGATTTAACCTGTTAACCGGTCTCATCGAGCAACTCAGATCCAAGTTGCATCTATAGGGTAATGATGAATAACAGTTATTACAGAACTTGCAATCTTAGCACAAGTATAAGGGTCTGAGAACTTGGTGTAGGATGCATTGTTTCCCAGAAAGAACTTAGAGATTTATGAATTCTGAAGAGTGAGAAAGCCTGTGTAATCCCTCGACCATTAGTCATGATTCCCATTCCTTGTTTCTCTTATCCAAATTGATAATAGTTAAGACTAACCATGCCGAGAGCCACAGGGAGCCAAAGAGCCATTTCCAAGGATGCAGTAATAGATGAGCCTTGTGATCCCTGGGTCAAGGTCGTGGGAGATCTTAAGGGGAAGGTGGAGCAAGTCAAAATCCTCAACCTTGCCTTAACAGACTAGGTCTTGTTCCCTCATATGAACATAGATGTTTTCTGGAGTATCGCTCCAGATGAGTTGGGAGGCATGCAGTTTGTGTAGAAGCCTGAATTTATCAATTTGTTCAATTCAACCATAATGAACCTTAGGGACTTTCTAGTCTTTGACACCATTGGAGAAGTTGCGAGGTGTACCAAGTTTCTGATCATCAGGGTGAATGAAAAAATTCTGTGGTTGGATAGGAGATATCCAATCCATGCAAAAGACATCCACCAGCTTACTGGACTGACCCTTGAGGGTGATGATGTGTCCAAAGTTTTGCAGGGTCCCAACAAGCATGACAATAAGAAGGGGGAGCCCAACCTATATGAGATGTTTCAAACACATAGGGTGGGGCGCACAACCAAAATCGACCCCATACTACTCAAGATGGTCAGGACTAGTTGCTACATCATAGCTAGTAAAGTTATGAGGTCCTAGTACAAGGGAGAATGTAAAATGGATGCGTTATCAGTGGAATATTTTTACGCCAATGGCATTGTCTTCAACTGGTGCATCTACCTATTGGAGGAACTCCTTGTGGCCTAAGAGGAATCCCAGGAGAAACATGGTACTTTCACCTATGGATACTTGCTTCTTGCGTTTGCAATGCTCAAGTGGATGCCACCTTCCAGAAGACCATTGGTGCCAACATATAAGGGGCACTTGGAAAAAATGTTTGAGCCTTGGCATTCAAGGGAGACTTAGAGAACATCACCTTCAAAAACATGACGTTCTCCAAGTGGTACAACATATTAATCAATGCAACATAGAGGTTGTGCATTCCACAGGAGTTACTTAACTGCAATAAACAAAACATAGCATTCAGCATGAACCAAAACCATACATTTCTGTGGCCGAGGTATGCCAAGAGGGAGGAATTCCATTTGCGTATGCTGCCATTCTATTTGGAAGAAGAGGCCTTCGAAAAGGAGGTGATGTCATGGCCTAGAGTCAAACGCAATGCGCACAAATCGGGGATGCATTATTTGTTTCCCTCCAAGCCGCTGAAGAAGAAAGGTAAGGAAGCAGGGGTAGGACCGAGCTCAGGCCCACCGGTATAGAAGAAAGAATATCCGACACAGATGGACTCCGAAGAAGAGGGGGAGACACATCCATTGGAGCACAAGAAGAGAACACTGTCGGTGTTCCCACAACTACTAGAGAAAGCTTTGTTGATAGGTAAGGATGTCAATGAAATCCTAAGCGTTGGGTTCATCACTGAGCCAATAACTAAGAAAATCAGGATGTGGATTTCTCCAAGTACGGTTTTGAACCCCCAACCCATCTCATCCACCTTCCCCCACACTTGCTCAATGGCTTGAGCAACCCACATCATACATATCCAGTATGACCCTGAGCCTGGTACCACCCCATCCACTATCATCACTAAGAAACCTCCATCACTACCAAAACCCCATTCACCACCTCCAGAAACTGACAGTCCACCCCAAACCACTAATGCAGAACCCATGCAGCTCGATCCCCCAGAAATTCCCAAGCAGAGCCCATAACTCTCTGGTCCAAACCCAGAATTACCTGAGCAAATGCTACAACTAACTGGCCCAAACCCTGAAGCCTAGGACCAACAGATTGTACCCTTTGTGCCAAGTAAGGATACTTCATCTTCGATGGAGATGCAAACAATAGAGAAACTGCAAGTCTGAAGTCCCCAACACACTACCTCAATGACTAAGTTTGAGGGTGCTATGGGCAGCACAACCCAAGAAGTGGATGTCCACAAAGAAGTAGAGATACCAAAGGGCTAGAAGAAACCTGGGATGAATTCAGGACAAAGCACAACTTCAACACAGGAACAGATGGAGATAGTCCTCCAAAACCCTCAGTAGTGTGCAGAGTTGTTGCAACTCTACCTGGCCAGAACGAATGTCTTAATGTTCCTGTCGATGACATTGAGATTTAGGCTTGTGCTAGGACTGTCTCCAAGAGAGGAGGAGGTAGAGACTCCCTGAGAGCACTCAACGGCCAGTGGTATCCCACTGTAGGTCCGATCACCCAAGGATGCCACCCCTTCTCCCGCTGAACTAGCACAGTGGCTAGTAGCACAACTAGTCAGAGTTATCAGGGCCTCAAATGATCAACTGGAGCAGAGGCTCCAACAGGCTGAAAGGACTGTAGAGTTCACAAGGGAGGAAACACTCCTTTCTCAAGCACACAAGACGCAGGAAGAATTCACCAAGATTCAAACAGAACAAAAATTGGAAAGAATCCAGGGGAGGCTTACTGAAGCCTAGCTAGAAATAAGGAAGGCCGCACCTCAACTACCAGAGTCCAGTGATGCAGGAGAACCTAAGCACTAGATCGAATTACTACAAGGAGCATGGTCATGGTTGGCCATTCATGTAGAGCATCTGGAAGTGCATTTGTGGCAGAGTCAGCAAGAAGCAGAGCAACAACGTCAGAAGTTGCAAGAATAGATGGAGAAGGTAGTGATCGAATGAAACAATGCTCGATCATCACTACAAGTGCACAACTGAGTGCATAAGGATATTTCGAGAATTCAATGAATGGATGGGAATCATCACTAGGCGCAACCAGACTCTATAGGAAATGTGCACGAGAATACATTTGTTGAATGAGGATGTTGCGGTCACTATGGATCCACTCAAGAAACAAGATAAATTCAACCAAATCCACCAAGTAGATAATGAGTTGAATGCTCTGTTCGAGGAACAATCCATAACCAAGAAGGAGTTGCGCAACTTTTGACCTATCATTCAGACAGTATATATGTAAATGCATCAGGTGGATGCCACAACAGACTCCAAATGGAACTCTTTGGTTGCATCCAAGCCCAAGGGATGTATCATAGATGCGACCCAATAGTTCACCACTGAGGCTTCACTCCTTGCCAGGAAGTGGAAGGATAGAATTGGGAGTTTCTAGGAAGTCAGAAAGCGGGCCTTAGCATTTGTCCCACAGTTGGGCCCTTCATTTGAAGAGGCAAAGAAAGAGGAAGCGCAAGCAAAATAGGAAGGTGAAGTGAAGAAGGAGAATAAAGGAAAGAAACAATTACTCCTAGAATCTGTGAAAGAGCCAATTAATTGACTTGAGGGCAAGTCAAGGCTTCATTTTTGGATTTGAACCTGCGCAAGAAAGACTATAGTCCCAGTTTTGGTTTAACACAAGTTTCACAAGCTACAAAAGAAGCTAGATAGTGGAGTAAGGAAAAGTAACATAAATTGGTTGCGGGAAAAGGACAATGCAACACTAGTAGGGAAAAAGCAGTTACAACAAAACAAGAAAGCATGCGAGCCCAAAGCTAGAAGATCCCAATCAGCTTAGATATAGGAGATGTATATGATTGTAAAATGGCTTTTTGTTCTCTCTCAGTTCTGGCTTCTTTTTCTTTATAGGTTGAGTCTTGTTGTTGTTAAGAAAATGTTGTACATGTAATCTGTATTTAGTTTTGGTTAGATAGGGCTCTGCGACATTAGTCTAGAGTCAAAATTCTAAAACAGAGTACAAATACGTATCTCTGAGATTGTATTCAATAAGTTTTGAAGATAATAGAAGAAGAATGACCCAAAATTTTGAAATATAATGTGTCATACTGTGTTTATGATTATGCATTGTATCTTTACAATACTTCTTTATGATTGATAAGGTCAATCTGATGTCTCTGTGTATAAATTATTTTCACAACTTAAGTATCTTCTGTTCTTGTATGTATGAGTTCGGATATGGTCCATAAGTGGTTTATCTTGTGCAAGACCATGGTGAGTCTTGAAGGTTATGGGAACCCACCCAAGTATTCTCCTTGCCCTTCCTTATTCTTCTGTCTTGGTTGCGCTTTGGGTGAGACTTCTTCTCTTTGGAGGAGATGAAAATGCCAGCACTCTAGACTACGCGGTACCTTTTGTTGGTAACCTGAGAAGGACCCTGGTCTGAATAATTCCATGCCAACAATTTCCCTCATATAAAGGACAAGGTGAGAACTATTCACAATGTTCAACAAGCATAAATAGTGGAGGACATGGTTAGAAGAGTACCAAGAATCTATGCATCCCTGGACAACAAGAAAGCTGAGTTTCAATCACACATGATTGAAGTTGAAGGTATGATCAATAACCATGCCTTTACTATTTCAGTTGATTTAGGGCTAGTCATAGCTATAGAGATCCTAAGGTAGTGGAAAGATTTCAATTACCAAGAAGAAAGCATGGGAAATCTTCACTGGTGTAGCTGGCTATAGGAGACAAGAGAAAGGTGGTTGGGTTGATTAAATCATGTCTCGTGGGCATGAATGGATTGAGTACCAAGGCAGATTTGAACATCTTTCCTTTGGGGTCATATGATTTCCTAATTGGTATGGATTGGTTGGACCATCACCATGCCATATTAGACTATCATAACAAGTCATTCACTTTATTGTATGAGGAAGGAAATCAGAGAGAAGTCCGAGGAATTCCAAGGGCAGTTACTGTCTGGGAAATCTCAGCAATGTAGCTAAAGAAGTGTTGCAGGAAGGGCTGCCAAATATTTGCAGCCCATATGGATGAAGCAACTAAGGATAAGGTGCCAAAATTGTAGGATCATGCAGTCCTGAAATATTTTGAAGATGTGTTGAAGGACATACCAGGGCCACCTCCAAAGAGAGATATTGATTTCTCTATAAATTTGATGCCCAGGGCAACTCTGGTATCAAATAATCCTTATTAGATGAGCACACTAGAATTGAAAGAACTACAAATGCGGCTTGAATACATTTTAAATAAGGGGTACATACGTCCAAGTGTGTCACCTTGGGGTGCCCCAATGTTATTTTTGAAGAAGAAAGATGGGACCCTAAGATTGTGCATTGAATTCAGGCAGTTAAATAAAGTAATTATAAAGAACAAGTATCCTCTACCAAGGATCGATGATCTCTTCGATCAGTTGAAGGATGAAAGGATATTTTCAAAGATAGATCTCAGGTTAGGATACCATCAGGCAAGAATTAAATATGAAGACATCAGTAATAGCGCCTTCAAGACAATGTATGGTCATTATGACTTCACAATGGTGCTATTTGGGTTATCAAATGCACCAATTGTTTTCATGTGCTTAATGAATGGTATTTTCTGAGAATATTTAGACAAGTTTGTCATTATATTTTTGGATGAAATCCTTGTATATTCTAAGACAGAGGAAGAGCATGAGCAACACTTGAGGATGGTGTTATAGGTGCTAAGAGAGCACCAACTATTTTCCAAATTGAGCAAGTTCTCATTTTATCAAAACATAATTCACTATTTGGGGCATATCATATCTGAAGAAGGGATAGTAGTGGACCCTGAAAATATTGAGGCCATTAAAGGGTGAATAGCACCTAAGAATGTGAAAATAGTCATACCATTCATGGGTCTAGATGGCTACTACAAAAGGTTCATTGCAAGGTTTTCGAGGATAGCTCATCCCATGACTTTCTTGCAAAGGAAGGGGAAGAAGTTTCAATGGACAATAGAATGTGAAATGAGCTTCCAACAATTGAAGCAGTTGTTAACCAGTGCTCCAATTCTGTGGATTGCTGATTCGAATAAAGATTTTTTGTTTTGCACAGATGTGTGCAAAGAAGGACTTGGTGGAGTTCCTAGTCAGAACGGATTTGTGATATGTTTTGAATCCAAGAAATTGAAAGAGCATGAAAGGCTCTATGCCAATCATGATTTGGAGTTGGAAGCCATAGTACATGCTTTAAAGAAATGGAGACACTACCTCATGGGAAAGAGGTTTGAGCTTAGAACATACCATAATGGTTTGAAATATTTGTTTGATCAACCCACTTTAAATTCCAAGAAGAGCAGATGTTTGGGATTCCTCTGTGGGTATGACTTTGATATCAAGCACATCAAAGGAAAGGAAAACAAAGTGGCTGATGCACTCAACAGGAGAGTGCATGAGCTACATGCTATAACCATCAGCATGTATCAAACCAATCTTAAAGACAAAATTTAGGAAGCTGCAAAAGAAGATTTGTAGTACATGGAATTGGTAACAAAGTTACAACAAGGTAAGATGCTACGAAAAATAGAAGATTGTATATTGGAAGTTGATGGAATACTCATGTACAGGAAAATAATTTATATACCTAGTTCCCATGAATTGAGGAGTATGATCTTGAAAGATATGCAAAATGTTCCTTATGTTGGGCACCCTGGGTATCAGAAAACAAGGGAAGAAGACAAGAGACATTACTACTGTCCAGGCATGAAGAAAGAAATTGTGGAATACATCACAAGATGTATGGAGTGTCAAAGGTTCAAAGTTGAGCATAGACACCCACTTGGGTTGCTACAACCATTACCTATCCCTGAGTGGAAGTGGGAAGTGGTGACAATGGATTTCATCACAGGATTACCCAGAACAAACAAGCAACATGATTCCATCATGGTGGTGGTGGATAAGCTTGCGAAGGATTCCCATTTTATTCCATTGAAGACTACTCACATGACATATAATGTTGTTGATATTTATATGAGGGAAGTAGCATGATTGTATGGTATTCCCAAGACAATTGTGTCTGATAGAGACCCAAATTTACCTCAATGTTTTGGAGAGGATTATTCAAGTGGCCTGGAACGAGCGTGAAATTCAGCACATCTTACCATCCTGAGTCTGATGAACAAACAAAAAGAGTAAATCAAGTGATAGAATATATGTTAAGAATGTATGTGATGGACCAACCATCCAGATGGGAAGACTACCTACACTTGGTAGAGTTTTCTTACAAAAATGGGTACCAAGAATCACTGAAGATGAGCCCATTTGAGGCACTTTATGGCAAAAAGTGCAACACACCAATAAGCTAGGATGACCCAGCTAATAGAGAAATAATTGGTCCAGAGTTTCTCAGGGAAATGGAAGAGAAATTGATAAAGATAAAGAAGGATTTGAAGGTTGCCCAAGATAGGAAGAAAAGATATTCTGACAAAGGCAGAACCCACAGGGAGTTTAAAGTGGGTGATCATGTTTTCTTGAAGGTGAAAGCCAACAAAAGTTCCCTTAAGTTGGGAAACTGTTCCAAGTTGGCAGCCAAATATTGTGGACCATTTGAAATTATAGAAAGGATTGGACCAATAGATTATATGCTTGCATTTCCTACATGCTTGACTATTTATAATGTATTTCATGTCTCATCTCTCAAGAAATATATACCTGATGCTAATCATGTGACTGATTGGAATGTGATTTAGGTGGATCAAGAAGGCACTTTACCAGTGCATCTGGTGCGCATACTGGACCGAAAAAGCAAGCAACTTTGGAATTGAGCCATAAGGCTTGTAAAGGTCCAGTGGACCTGGTATGGTCCTAAGGATGCAACATGGGAGCACGAAGATGATATGTGGGAAAAATACCCACATCTTTTTGAATATTTTGGAAATCTTGCTGACATTGTGTAATTAAGTTGCACCGAGGACAGTGAAAAAATAAGGGGAGGGTATTTTAATACCCCAAGGATGAGACCATGTTGTAATTATGAATGTAACATGTTTTGTAGGCTAGTGATCCAAGTATTTATAAGATGGTAGGATTATGTGTTGATTAGGATGGGAATCTAGATGTTAAAGGCCAATAGCCTATTTTGTACATGTAAATATTCATATTATTAATATAACAACATCGCTGCATGTAGATTGACCATGAAGAAAGAGTATGGGGGACTGAACTCCACTAGGTTGGGAAAGGGGGGAGGCTAAGAGATTGAGGAAAACGGGCTAAGCTTAAGAGCCTAATTAAATAATATATTATTATTCTAAAAACTATAAAGAGGTTATTAATTTATCCTAAGTTCCTTTAGGGAGAGGAACGAGTTCCAAGTGGGGGTAACATGCTCATGGAGAGCCAAGTGTCATCCAAAATGCATGTAGATTTATGCAGGGGATTTCTCACCATTCTCACAATTCTAATGATTCTCACCATTTTTATGACTAGTCTGACCATGATGTCCATTCGTTACCCCGATTGACCAGTGCACCCAACAAGCACACAGTAACCCTGAATTGCCATTGTGGAATTCTTGAAACACCTCGAACCTATGCAACAAGACAAATTGATACCCTCATTGAACCTGTACCATGGGGGTTTCCCACATATTGTCCTGTTAGTACCATTCCCCACGCCCAGTTTCTGTTTCTTCCATCACCATGCCCATTTGTTGAGGAGCGGGAGTGAAGAAACAGGTTATCTGGCCCATGGATAGAAGAAGCAAGTTTTCAAGCCTGCGAGCAAGTCTCTCTAGGTTAGAGAGTGTGCTAAGGAAGTGATTTCTTCTGGAAGGAGTCTAGTAGCAGCTACAGAGCTCTGAGAATTCTTGATCTGACCTGTTGCTGAAGCCCCAGAAAGAGAGGTGTAGCAGCTGATGGACTATGTGACATTGAAGGTGTACACTCCCGGGGTGGGACATGCATGTGGGGAATGAGAGTCTGTGAGATGTGGGTGTAAATGGCTCCTTGGAGGAAATACTTCCTGTTGTAATATGCAACTTCCTATTGTCCCTACCTATCCTAGGAATCTCTCGCCCAATGGAGTTTAGTCCCAACTCATGGGTGAACCTAATTAGAGTGAGGAGCAATGTGGTCTATGACTAGGAGGTTCATGGAAGGTTTGCATGCAGTTGATGTACTCCAATTAAGACATAAGTATCATTTTTGTGCTTAGTGGTTAAATGATGTATTTTAGTGTGTGTCTGCAATTCGTGTAATAATATCATGTGTTTCACTGCATGTATGTTTCCATGTTATCTATATTCATTGTTGTTAAGTTTATATGTGAATTTTTCCGCAAAAGAGCTTCGTCTTCCATTGCCTAGCAGGTCTATCTCTGGGGATGGACAATTTTAATTACCTATAATAGAGCTTAAGACCGCGTGTGTCTAAGGTAGTGTCTTTCGGCGTGTTGGTGGCCGTGAAATGTTACAAAATGGTATAAAAGAAAAAATATGTTTACTCAGTGATGACGCCCGACCTGTTGGTGCATGGGGAGATTACAAATAAAGTGCTCATATGTGGATATTAGAAATCACATACCTAATTCAACCCATCCAAATTTAAACTTGTGGAATCAAGTCCCCTATTTACTAGAGATTAATTTAACATATGTCCAAACTTCAATTAATGACAATGACTCAATTATTTCTATAGATACAATGATATGTATCTATATCTAGAACTAGAAGTAAACTATCCTCAAATGCATAAAAAATTTACTAGCTATAACACATACCAATCCAATGTTCGGTACATCATTATGAATGACCTCCTTCCAATTATTACAACAAAATTTTGCATACTCCTTAAGATCTTCTATTCACATCATATCTAACTCCTCATCTATATTATAAAAAAAAATGGCTCGAGAATTGGCTTCCACTCTTTGACGGTTCAAACCAACATCAACACCATAAAAAATCAACTCCAAATTTTCTTTGATTGCATTCCTAGCCTCTTTTCCAACCTCTGATTTAGATCGCAACTATGAATGTGAGGTAAATGCCCATGTTGGACGAGATACTAAAGGTAGTGGAGGCTTATGAAATGTCGCATTTCGATATGCCCCTTTCCGATCATATGTTCGTCCTTTACCAACCCCATAATAATTGGACGGTAGGCTAGTATAATCAGGGTGCATGTCCATGAAAAACTCTGCATAAAAGTGTCTAGCAAAGTAATGTGGAACCTCATCATTCCACGTCAACTTCCCATATTCTGCCAAAAATATATTATAAAGATGGCCTGCTATGTTGGGGTGCTTAAAATATTGCACCTTCAACATCTTTGGCTTTGGCCCATCTTTGAAATTAAACATAGAAATTGCATTTTCTTTTGAAACTTTACTTTTTACTATGTCCCATTTATCAGGGCCCATCACCTCTGACTTTCGTCTCCTCATCAAACCGATAAAACTATCAATTGTTGGCCCCATCTTTTTATTTGCATCCACAAATTTTTGCAATGAATGCAAAAAAATCTCCAAGCTTTGTTTACTCTCCCGAGGGAGATCCAAGCTCCTCAAATCATTTTCCAACCTGCTTTTAACACCTGAGAATCGCTTGATAGTCATTGCTTCAGTAATCCCTTCCCAGGGAAGTTGATCACCAACATCCGAAGGATAGGTGGACATAGGCATGTAATATTATGTTTCTTGATAATGCCTTCTAAATCCACCTTCACCCTCTTCACCAACATTAGAATCTTCATGATACCCACTCTCTCTTTGATTATATTTCCTCACATTAAACTCATTGTCTACAAATACACATTTAAAGTAATTACAACATTTAACAACATAATTTAACATAAGAAAATTTAAACACACACACACACACACACACACACACACACACATATAACATAAACATAAATACACAAAAATACAAAATCAAAGAAAATTACCAAACATATTTTCTTGTCCTGATGTATTCCCTATATTCTCTGGTGTTGGAGTATTAATGTGCAACCTATCTAAGAAGGCTGCATCCATAGAACCATTTTGAGCACATTCTCGAGATGATCTATTTACAGACTCATTTAATAATCTCCTCTAACTAGATTTTCGTTGGTCACTCAGAGTCTCAGTCGAATAAGGGGTTCCTCTTCTTCCTTCATGGGATAGCCTAGAGTGTTTGCAGGGAATGTTTGGAGACTCCTGTCTCAACATCTCTCCTCGATATCTATCCTTTGAAAATTCATGAATATGAAAGTTCATAAGTTATAGAAACATTAAATGGAAATATTAAATTTATAACACAAGCATTTAAGCATTTATAACAACTTCAAAGCATCACAGACATATATTGAAAAAACTAGAAAAACTATTATTTTTACTATAATGCTATATATAATGAACATGAAAATATTTAAATATAAAAAAATGTGACATGTAGAACATCATCTATATCTATGTAAATAGTAGAAGGTAATTTTTAAGATAATGTATGTGTAACATACAATTTAAGGGGGAAAAAT
Organism: Picea sitchensis; assembly: GCA_010110895.2. NCBI lineage: Eukaryota > Viridiplantae > Streptophyta > Pinopsida > Pinales > Pinaceae > Picea > Picea sitchensis. The sequence continues at coordinate 218,660 of SNQJ01S0010638.1, read as the reverse complement.
AGGTAACTAAAAAAAAAAAAAATTAATTTGTAAACATCAGTTACTTGAAAAAAATCACTGACAAAAAACTTACTTGAAACTAAAACAAGAAACAATATTACATGATATTTTGTTGCTATCCTTTGATATATATGCTTAGAAAAAGATTCAAGGGATCATTGATCAAACCCTCGGGGCAGATCTCATCATGACACCTGGAACAAACTGCTAAGAAGAAATTTTAGGGTAAAATATCAATAGACTAACCAATAACATACACAGGTGGCACCAACAATAGAAAAGAACCACAACACACACAGGGTGGCATTAGTAAGGAGATGACGAGGGCGACACTAGCAAGGAGAACCAGAATCCCCAAACAATAACCTTGAAGAGATCTGCGATAAGATGGAAAAGACCAAGAAGAACTATCATAGAGGAGTCACAATGACTCAATTAATTAATTAATTAATTTAAACAAATTTAATATTTTATAACATAAAATATTAATTGTTAAATCATAAAAATCAACAAAAAAAGACAAGTTAAGAGAGGGGATCCAAAGTCAAGGCAACTAACTTTCTTTAAGAAGAAGCAAAGAAAAAAACCAAAAACACACAACAATTAAGGGGGGTGTAACTCAAGCAAGGGTGATTTCAAGACAAAGTCAACAACTAAATTCTTCCAAAGTCAAGGAAACTAACTTTCTTTAGGTAAAAAAAAAAGAACAAAACCAAAAACCCACACAACAATTAAGGGGTGCATAAGTCAAGCAAGGGTGATTTCAAGACAAAGTCAACAATTAAGTTCTTCTTTAATGGAAAAATGTCTACATGATTCTCATGATATTTACTTATAAGCTTTTATCATCCCAACATACAAGGAATATCAATAATGTGATCATGCTCTTCTTAACTACTCCTAGGTCTCATGGACCATCCCTGGAGAGAAAAAAATCACACATTATCTCAACATGGTACTTAACCAAGAAAACAAATAAACCAAAAAACCAAAAACCCACACTAATCAGAGTTTTCATATTTGAATTTATGTAATGTGTGAAGTAAGTTACATTGAAATTTGCAAAGAAAGAATGAATTTTAAGCAAAAGTAAAGTATGGAATTCAAATTTAAATGCACAAATACAATCTAAAATATAAATTTTCTTCATCAAAGAGTCCATTATAATTCATAACTAACCTTAGGATTTCCAAATTGAATGTATTAGTATTCAATTGAATTAAAGGTTGTTTGTACATGGAAAAGGCCTTATTCAAACTCAACCTTAGGAGGAGGTTGATAGGGCCGAATACGACCCTGTCCATGTACAGGGACATGCCCAAATTCAAGCCCATCCTTGTACATGGACAAAGAAATATTCGACCTTGTCGACCTCCTGCTAAGGTTGACAGGGTCGAATACAACCCTGTCCATCTACAAGGATAGGCCCAAATTTGATCTTGTCCCTGTACATGGACAGGGCCATATTCATCCCTATAAATCTCTTGGGTAACATGTGATTTGATATGAATCTTCTTTTTTCTATCTCTTTGAATCCATTGGATGCTTATTGATTAAATTGTATTGTAGTGTTGTAGCTAGTTAAGTGATTTTATTTTGAATTATCTTCACCTAAGTTGCACATTCAATTCGTTCATCTTCATTAATTTTTTGTTACAATTTTCTTACTGATTTGATCTCAACCATACTCTTATTTTTTGTTAAATTTTATCCTCACTCTTGATTGTTTATGGACAAATCAAGAGCGAGTCTTCATGTGCTAATCATCTTGGAGTTCTGTGAAGATTCATTATTTTGATGGCAACATGCACCCTCTAGGGACACCCCCTGAGACTGGAAAAGCACAATCCGAATAGAGGAGCTTCGTCTTTCCAACCATGACTGGGGTTGGTTTTCCTATAGTTATTAGGTGAATCTACTTGTGCAGTTTTGTGTGATAATAATGATGAAATGCATTAATTGGACTGAAATGCCATGAAATTAGAAATGAAAATACTTAGGACTGAAACTGTTGCATCTATGAGAGAGGAACCACAACTAATGAGAGAGAGAGAGAGAGGCGGTAGATTTGTTATGGAAACTCTGCTGCATTTATAATGGGGCATTTTATGCACTTATTAGTGAACATCGATTGCTTTTATCATAGGAATGTAGTTCATTTAGGTGTTGTAATTATAGAGGGAATTGAGAAAAGTGTGAATATGATGGGAATAATGACACCCATAAGCTCTATTTAAGTTTTATACTAGTCTATATGCCTAGTTTTCAAGGTTTAGCCAGAAAAAAATGCAGGGCAGATGCTAACATTGATGAAGGTTGGTTCTGTGCAATAATTGAACAACTGTCCTTTTCAGTGAATATTACAACTTGCTATATAGGCAAAGTACAAATGCTATTAATGTATATTATAATTGTTATTAATGTGCTATATTGATGCTATTGATGTCTAGTATGGGTGTTATTTAGTGTATATATCTAGTGTTCTTTAATCTAAATGTTTAGTATGGTTATTCTTGTCATTTAATGACTTATATAAATGCCATTTAAAACACTGTCCATGTACAGGGACAGGCCCAAATTCGGGCCTATCCCTGTACATGGACAAGGCTGAATTCGACCCTATAAATTTAAAATAATTTAAACTAATTTAAATTAATTTAAACAGATTCTAACTCTAACAAAACTAACTCTAATTAATTTAAACTAACTCTAACTCTAACAAAACTAACGTTAAACAAACCTAGACCAATGCAACAACAACGCAAACACCAATACTAGTTATGTGTAATATGTGATATTGTATATTGTAATATGTGTAATATGTGATATTGTAATATGTGATGTTGTAATTGGGCCTGTCCCTGTACATGGATAGGGATGAATTCGGCCCTGTCAATTTAAACTAATTTAAACAAATTTAAATTAATTTAGACAAATTCTAACTCTAACAAAACAAACTCTAATTAATCTAAACTAACTCTAACTCTAACAAAACTAACAAAAATAACATTAAATGGACATATGTGTAATATGTGTAATATGTGATATTGTAATTGGGCTTGCCCTTGTACATGGACAGGGCTGAATTCGGCTTTGTCAATTTAAACCAATTTAAATTAATTTAAACAAATTCTAACTCTAACAAAACAAAATCTAATTAATTTAAACTAACTCTAACTCTAACAAAAATAACATTAAATGGACATATGTGTAATATGTGTAATAAGTGTAATATGTGATGTCGTAATTGGGCCTATCCCTATACATGGACAGGGCTGAATTCGACCCTATCAATATAAACTAATTTAAACAAATTTAAATTAATTTAAACAAATTCTAACACTAACAAAACAAACTCTAATTAAGTTAAACTAACTCTAACTCTAACAAAACTAACAAAACTAACATTAAATGGAAATATGTGTAATATGTGTAATAAGTGTAATATGTGATATTGTAATATGTCATGTCGTAATTGGGCATGTCCATGTACATGGATAGGGCCGAATTCAACGCTGTCAATTTAAAATAATTTAAACATATTTAAATTAATTTAAACAAATTTTAACTCTAACAAAACTAACTCCAACTCTAACAAAACTAACAAAACTAACATTAAATAAACCTGGACCAATGCAACTCCAATGCAAGCACCAACGTCCGCAACTCCAACACAGCAAGCACCAATGTCCGCAACTCCAATGTCCACTATCCCCTATCAATATCAACAGTTCGGGAAAATACAAGGTGAGCGATGTGTGGGTAATATATAAACCATTTGTTTGGCTGAAAGATTCTTTCGACTGAAAAAAAGTTCGGTCGATAAAGTGTTTCGGCCAAAAGACTCTTTTGGCCGAAAATACGTTCGACAAAAAATATTTACCGGGAGAAAAAAAACATTTGACTAAGATGTTAGAAGACAGCCGAGGCCATTGTTCCAGTACCGTTTGATTTGACGTCCAATGTTTCGGCCAAAAGAATTATTAGTTCGGCCAAAAGAATGTTAGTAGGAATTTTGGAAACCTGATTCTCACAAAAGTGTTACCCAACTTCGTGATTTTACCCCCAAGCAATAAACTTATTGAAAGAATTCAGATGACAAGAAACAAAATGTTCCCATTGACATTGAAACCAACCATAAAAGATAAAATAACACAAGTTGTCTATAACACAAAATATGTGCAGTCTAACATTGCATTCAAAGAAAAAAGTGAAGAAGTAAGTGCACATAGTTCTAAAGAAGAAAAAGGTAGTGTATGCAGTTTCACGAAAGAAGGTGTGGAGATGCAAGAAACATTCCGATTTGAAGTACATGATGATTCCTGGTTATGGAATTTCAGATTTGGAAATTTAAACTTTGGAGGTATGAAGCTACTACATACAAAGGATATGGTGAAAGGTTTACCATTGATTGAAAAAATAGAAAGAGTATGTGAAGGTTGTATTTTTGGAAAGCAACATAGAGAATCATTTCCAGTTGGCAAGTCATGTGGAGAAAAATCTCCATTGGAAATAGTACATTCAGACATTTGTGGACCAATGCAAACACTATCTATAGGAGGCAGTACTTACTTTCTTACATTTATTAATGATTTCTCAAGAAATACATGGATTTATTTCCTAAAACACAAATCTGACGCATTGGGTTGTTTTTAGAAGTTCAAATCACTTGTGGAGAAGAAAAGTGGTTATTACATTAAGGTTCTAAGAACTGATAGAGGAGGTGAATAAATTTCAAGAGAGTTTCATAAATTTTGTAAAGTTCATAGCATCTGCAAGCAATTCATTGCGTGGTATACACCACATTAGAATGGTGTCACAGAAAGGAAGAACTGAACCATCATGGAAATGGTAAGCAGTATGTTGGAAGCCAAACATTTGTCAAATGAGTATTGTGTTGAAGCAGTAGCAACTGTAGTATACATCATGAATAGATGTCTGACAAAGAGTGTGGAAAACAAAGTTCCTCAAGAAACCTAGACAGGTATGAAGCATAATGTGGCGCACTTAAAAGTTTTTGGTTGTGTCGCATACACATATGTTCCAGCTGAGATGAAAAAGAATATAGATAACAAAGGACATAAATGTATATTTGTTGGGTACTCTGAAGATACAAAATCATACAAATTGTATGATGCTATTTCAAGGAAATTCATAATTAGTCACGATGTTCAATTTATGGAGAATGAAGCATAGGATGGAGGTATAGAAAGGACAATCATAATTATTCATGCTATTGGGCATGATGCCACAGAAGAAGAAGTGGTTCAAACACCAGTTATAAGTCAGTGCATAGTTCCTTCCACTGCTAGAACTATGACACAAATCCCAACACAAACTACTCTAGTGAGATCTGCAGGTGCACAATCCACACCTAGAGTGCAACAAACTCTAGCAAGCAGTCCAAGTAGTTCTACATATCTAGATCCAACATTAGCAAGTTTGTTACCAAGGAAGACAAGAATTTTGTGCGACATCTATAATGTTGACACAACAAATTCATTTTATGTTTTTTCTCTGTTTTCACAAATAGATAATCCTTTAACTTTTGAAGAAGTTGTCAAGTGTTAGGGTCCTAACCCGCACATAGGTAGGACAATATATTCATATGTAATAAATTTCAATATTAATAAGGCCTTTCAATAAAATAGAATAAGGCAGATGTAAGAAGACCTAATAAAAGCTTCTGCTTCTAGAAGGATCTTCCTCTAGATGTTTCTTTTGATAGACATATTTAGTATAAATAGGAGTCGAGGGTATGAGCACCCTAGCTTGGAGATTATTGTAATAGAGAGCTACTCGACTGGAGGTTTCCCCCTTGAAGAGGCCCGTGAACATTCTTTCTGAATCAAGTGCTATTTCTGTTGTTGTTCTTATATCATTTCTGTGATATTGTGGAGATTATGCTGGTTATATTACTGTTATTCTGCCATTTCTAGCATTTTATTTTTGTACTGCATACTTTTTATATCTGGTATATTACAAGTGGTATCAGAGCACTTTCCTTGGCATAAATTGTGGGTAATTTTTTTTCAGGGTAGAGACGTATTCTAGCATCTTTAAGCCACAAAGATCTGTCGTTATGCGCATAAACCTGCGATTGAGAGATTCATACACGTAGGAAATACAAGTGGTTCTTAAGCGCACATCTGTTGGCCACCCTTGTAACCCCTATTGGTACCCCTTTGAGTGGTAGTGCATTAGACAACACCTGTGTATGGATTGACCTATATTTCCTGAAGTCCTCTTTAGATAAATCGATCAGCCGCCTGACTGCTATAGTTCCACCGGGAACAACACTCGGGAAGATACTCTCTAGTACCTGGGTAGTAGGGTAGTACGGCTAAGGGTATGGTCTATCCTCCTTAGTTAGTGCCCTGAGATATTGGACCAAGTACTATTGTTGGAACCCGCATGTATATCAGAGAGCTATAGCACAGGGCAAACCCTTGTCTGTAGAACCCTTAAATACCTAACCCTTGGGGGAAAGAAACATAAAAAAATTAAAACAAACAAGATCTATTGTCATGCAACTGTGTTCGGGTTGCCAAATCACTACACTTTTCTTCCTGGTTAAGAATTTGGGGATTTCATCTTTGCAGTACTCTTTAGACCGGAGTATAACTCTACAGGTGTTAAAAAAAAAAAAAAAAGTTTGGAAATTTTTTCACCATTATTTGAGACTTATTCCATTGGATTCACCTCTTCTCCCTTATCACCTTCATACATATCATTTTTCGGTAAATTTTTGACCCCACTAGCCCCTTTTCAGTTCCCTTGTCCTCATGGCCCATACCTGTAGCCACGAATTGGAAGCTTGCTTCAATACCTTGCAATCTAGTCTCATCGCGACTCAACAAGAAGTGAAACAACTCAGTGCCAATTTTGAAACCTTCAATACAACCATCAATACAACCATCCAGTCCTCAATGGAGGAAGTCAAACAAGAACTGACCACCCATCTTGAATCTGTCTTTTCATCACTTTGCACCAAATTGAAAATCCCTATAGATAACCCTTCCACTGACTCACCTCCACATATTGACGGTGAACATTCCTCTCATTCCCATAACTTTCAGCACCATCACTTTCAATGTGACCTATGCCTTCTGCGAGTGGATGTGACCAAATTTGATGGCTCGGACCCCACTGGGTGGGTAACCCAAATGGAACATTATTTCTCTTTATATGGCATTACAGATGACTTGGCCAAACTCCAGTATGGTGTTCTCCATCTAGATCAAGAACGTTGGCAATGGTGGCAATCGAGAAAAACTTGTTGGACACACCTACCACACTTAGAGGGGGGATGAATGAGTGTGGGGCTCTCTTTCCCAAAACTTCCCTTTTACACAGAAACTCATCAATTAGCATTCAACATTTATTCATTACCCATTGCTTTCATTTATAACTAGTTAGATGTGAGCACATTTCAGCAACATATATCAACAATATAACATCAACAAGTCATCACCACAATGAACAAAACGAACACAAGATGTATGTACAATTTTCTTTTTATTACGGACTTAAATCCTTGGGGTTTATCAACAACAACTGAATAGAGTACAACTCTACAAGAGCACCAACTCTATATGCAAGACTCATCTTACACCCTCAGCATCAACTAAGATGAGGCAACAATTGTTAAGAACCTGAATAGATCTAAAAATATAATCACCACAAACACTGAATACACAATAGATCCACAAATCCAGATAGAAGAAACCACACTTTATTAGAAGAAAACCCTTAGGGTAGGGCAACATCATACAATGGATCTTGTTATGGAAGGGATCCTCTCCTATTCACTTGCCTCTTCGAGGGGGCATCCTCCTATTGAGCTTCAGCTCCAAACACAATAATTCTCTTCATGTCTCATTACATTGCTTGAACCCCTTTATATAGTGCTATCATCTCCTAAGAACATTCTAGAGGAGGAATCTTCTAGAAGTAGAACCTTCTAAGAAGCCCTCTTCATTAATTATATCTAATTACCCATTTATTATATCTAACTACCATAGTGGGCCTT
>SNQJ01S0010638.1:172709-210578 GCA_010110895.2 Picea sitchensis | reverse complement strand
TGGTGTTCTCCATCTAGATCAAGAGCGTTGGTAATGGTGGCAATGGAGAAAAACTTCCCATCAAGGGTATATTTCTTGGACACACTTTGTGGCTGAGCTTTATGAATGATTTGACACTGACACCAACCATTTGGTCCATTTGACAAAGTTGAAACAATCAGGAACAATGGAAGACTTTATAGCTACCTTTGAGTGCCTGGCTTTTCAAACATAGGGCATGAATGATGCCTTTTTTTGAGAGTGTTTTATCAGTGGCCTCAAGGATGAGATTCAGGCCCATGTCCTCATGGCTTGACCTTCAAGTTGGGTGGAGGATACTAAAAGAACTAAAGAATCACAACAGGTTGTATCTTCTCAAAACCAAAAACCCTCATTTATCCCTCGCCCTAAAACCATAAATCCCACTACTCCCTCCGCCCCACTAAAGATCCAAAAATTGACTAGGGATGAAATGGCTGAACGCCAACTCAAAGGCCTTTGTTATAATTGTGATGACAAATATTTCTCGGGCCACAAGTGTAAGGAAAAAAATATTTTTATGGCCACCTCCAAGGATATTTCAAAAGAGGATGTTGAAACTCCTCTTGTGTCTGAGTCACCTGGAACCACTGACATAACCCCTCCCTTAGAACCTCCTGAGGTAGAACTGGTCATTTCCCTCGATGCTCTCACTAGCTTCTCCGCTCCCCTAACCCTCAAGTTAATCGGTTACACCAAGCATCAGAAGGTCATCATTCTGGTTGATAGTGGAAGCACCCATAATTTTATTCATCATCGTATTAACCAAGAAACTCATTGGTACATCCATGTTGTCAACAATTTCCAAATCATGATTGCCAATGGTGGTTCCATGAAATGTGGAGGACGATGTGAAAGTGTGCGTCTCCAAATCGATGACTACCACCTAAAATCCCATATGTTTGCTATCGACATGGGCGGTTGTGACATTGTGTTGGGTGTAGACTGGCTAAGGAACTTGGGTCCCATTCTCATGGATTTTAAGGAATTAACCATGCAATTCAACCATGAGGGCCACCAATATAAATTCCAAGGCATCATCACTGGTTCACCTGAGATCATTAGTTCCCATCGCATGGAAAAGATGCTCAAAAAATGTCATTCTAGTGTTATTTCCCAACTCCATGCCATACAAGCAACAGAGACACCCTCAGTGCTACAAGACCTCCAAGCCCTCCTCTCTAAACATCAAATGGTATTTTCCACTCCCCAAGGACTCCCTCCTTCCCATGGTGTTCATGATCATTCCATTTCCCTTTTACCCAGAAGCCTTCCTCCCAATATCCATCTGTATCGCCACCCCTTTTCACAAAAAAATGAAATTGAGAAAATGGTCTAGGAACTCCTTAGTGCAGGCATTATCCATCCTAGCATGAGCCCCTACTCTTCTCCTATAGTCATGGTCCTAAATAAAGAAGGTTCTTGGTGAATGTGTCTTAAGTTCCGTGCCCTCAACAAACTGACCATTAAAGACAAATTTCCCATTCCTGTCATTGATGACCTCCTGGATGAATTGAGTGGCACCCAATTCTTTACTAAACTTCATCTTCGTTTGGGCTACCACTAGATATGTATGAAAGAGGCAGACATTCCCAAGACTACCTTTAGAACTCATGAGGGCCACTATGAGTTTTTGGTCATGCCCTTTGGCTTGTGTAATGCCCCCTCCACCTTCCAAAGCCTCGTGAATCATGTCTTCCATCCTTTTCTTTGTCATTTTGTCTTAATTTTCTTTGATGATATCCTCATCTATAGAAAAACCTGGACATACCATCTTACTCATGTAGATCGAGTTCTCCATCTACTCTCTTAGCATGATTTTTTCCCGAAACAGTCTAAATGTGCTTTTGGTGCCTCAGAAGTAGAATAATTGGGTCATCTGGTTGGCAAGGATGGTGTCAGGGTGGATCCGAAAAATATTGAAGCTATGCAAGACTGGCCGCACCCAAAGACTCTCAAAATATTGCGGGGATTTCTGGGCTTAACAGGGTATTATCACAAGTTTGTTAAGAATTATGGAAAGATTGCAACACCTCTCACTTCTCTCCTAAAAAAGAACTCTTTCACTTGGACTCTAGTTGTTGCTCAAGCTTTTCAAACCTTGAAGATGGCCATGTGCACCACTCCACTTCTGGCCCTTCTTGATTTCACAAAGACCTTTGTGTTGGAATGTGATGCCTCAGGGAAAGGAATTGGTGTTGTTATTATGCAAGAGGGTCGACCTCTGGCCTTTACCAGCAAACAACTATCTGACAGGAATCTGGACAAATCCATCTATGAAAAGGAAATGATGGCTATTATGCTTGCTGTTGATCTGTGGCGCCCTTATCTATTGGGGCAATGTTTCCAAATTAAGACCGACCATCAAAGCCTCAAGTATTTTCTGGAACAACACATTTCCTCCCCGGATTAACAAAAATGGGTGACTAAGCTCTTTGGATATGATTATGAGCTCATTTACAAGAAATGAAAAGACAATATGGTGGCAGATGAACTTTACTGAAAATATGAAGATGAAGGATCCCTTTTTTATCTTTCCTTCATTATACTAGATTGGCTCCAAGGCGTTCGCTAGGAATGGCTACAAGATCCCAAAAGTTTGCATCTGATCCAGCAATTGCAATCCAATGGTCCAGCTCCCCCAGGGTACTCTTGGCTCCATGATGAGCTTTGATACAAAGGCCATTTGTATCTAAGTAAACAATCAAAGCTTAAATCAATGGTACTTTCTGAGCTTCATGCTACACCCATAGCGGGGCACTCTGGGTTTACCAAGACCTATGACAAGGTCAAACGTTCTTTCTTCTGGGATGGTATGAAACAGGACATCCGTAATTTTTTCGTTGAATGTGATGTGTGTAAATGCAAAAAGGGAGAAATAGTCAAAAATTTTCGGGCACACTACAACCGCATCCGATTCCACCTATTATTTGGAAGGATATCTCTATGGACTTTATTACCGGCTTACCCAAATCAGGAAATAAATCAGTCATAATGGTGGTTGTTGATCGCCTTTCCAAGTATGCTCATTTCTGCGCTCTTCAACACCCATTTACAACATCCACAGTGGATCAAATTTTCATGGACCAAGTCTTCAAGCTTCATGGGCACCCAATTGCATCACAAGCAACTTTTGGCAAGAACTGTTCAAGCTACAGGGCACCCAATTGCATCTCAGCACAACTTATCATCCCCAGACTGATGGTCAAATGGAAGTTGTCAATAAGTGTTTGGAAACAAATCTGAGGTGTTTTGCCTCTGAAAAGAAAAATCAGTGGGCTCAATGGTTGCCCCTAGCTGAATGGTGGTACAACACTTCCTACCATACAACTACACGCATGACTCCTTTTGAAGTGGTATATGGACAGAAGCCACCTTCAGTTCTCTCATACTTACCGGGTACCTCGAAGGTCCAGGCGGTTGACCAAACACTTAAAGTTTGAGAGGCTATTCTCCATACCCTCAAAGAGAACTTGGTCATGGCACAGAATCGCATGAAGCAACAAGCAGATCAAGGTCGCTCGAAATGCCAATTTGCAGAAGGGGATCAGGTGTTTCTGCGACTGCAACCTTACAAGAAAACTTCCCTCAAGGATAAGCATTGTCAAAAGCTAGCACCCAAATTTTATGGTCCTTATACAGTTCTCAAGTGTGTGGGACAAGTAGCCTATCAGTTAGTTCTACCCAGTCATTCGAAGCTACATCCTGTTTTTCATGTTTCATGCTTAAAGAAGGTGATTGGAAGTAGGTGCCAAATTCAAACCAACCTTCCTTAGTTAGCTGAAGAAGGATCCATTTGGCTACAACCAGAAGCAGTTTTGGACCAGCATGAGCATCACCTGCATCAGAGAACCATCAAGGAAGTGCTAGTCCAGTGGAAAGATACAACTCTAGCAGATGCCACTTGGGAACCAGCTACCATTCTGCAACAATTTCCACATCTCAAGCCTTGAGGACAAGGCTGTTTTTAAGGGGGAGGACATGTTAGGGACCTAACCTGCACATAGGTAGAACAATATATTCAGATGTAATAAAGGTCAATATTAATAAGGCCTTTCAATAAAATAGAATAAGGCAGATGTAAGAAGACCTAATAGAAGTTTTTGCTTCTAGAAGGATCTTCCTCTAGATGCTACTTTTGATAGACATATTTAGTATAAATAGGAGTCAAGGGTATGAGAACCCTAGCTTGGAGATTATTGTAATAGGGCACTACTCGACTAGAGGTTTCCCCCTCGAAGAGGCCTGTGAACATTGCTTTCTAAATCAAGTGTTATTTCTGTTGTTGTTCTTATATCATTTATGTGATATTATGGAGATTATGCTGGTTATATTACTATTATTCTGCCATTTCTAGCATTTTATTTCTATACTGCATACTTTTTATATTTGGTATATTACATCAAGGATGATGTATGGGCACAAGCCATGGATGAATAAATTAAATGCATAGAGAATAATCATACATGGAATTTGGTAGATGTACCTAAATATAAAGATGTGATAAGCATGAAATGGATTCATAAAACCAAACAATATGCAGATGGAAATGTGCAGAAGCACAAGGCAAGGCTAGTTGCAAGAGGTTTTACAGAACAACCTGGAATTGATTTCAATGAAACATTTGCGCCTGTTGCATGCATGGACACAGTCAAAACTGTTTCGGCCATTGTTGTGCATAAAAACTGGTATGTTTATCAAATGGATGTAAATTTAACATTTTTAAATGGACATTTAGAGGAAGAAGTGTGTGTGGAACAACCACAAGGCTATGAGATTCCAGGACAAGATAAAAAAGTATACAGATTGAAGAAAGAACTATATGGGTTAAAGAAAGATCCCAGAGCTTGGTACAGTCGCATAGATTCCTACCTCATTCAAAATGGATTTTAGAGAAGTGAATGTGAGCCAACATTGTACATCAAATAAAATTAGCAAGGTAATATGTTAATTGTTTACTTATATGTAGATGATTTGATTTTTACAGGTGATTTTGGCATAGAAGAATTTAAGTCAGTCATGAAGGATGGATTTGAAATGATTGATTTGGGGCTTATGAGATATTTTTTGGGTATTGAAGTTCACCATTCCAAATCTAGTATCTTTATTTCACAATATAAATATGCACATGAAATCTTGAAAAGATTCAACATGATAAACTCCAAAGCAGCCCCAACACCTGTCATAATAGGATTGAAGTTAAGCAAGGAAGATGAAGGGTCTAAAGTAGATCCCACACTATTTAAAAAGATGGTAGATAGTCTTATGTTTCTAGCAACAACAAGGACTGATATTATGTATAGAGTGAGCATGATTTCAAGGTTCATGGAAACTCCAAAAGAATCTCATTGGAAGGGAGGAAAAACAATTCTGAGATATTTGAATGGAACAAAATATTTTGGCATTATGTATTATACTTCATAAGATTTCATGCTTATTATCTACACTATTGTGTAGGAAACATAGATGAAAGGAAAAGTACCTTTGGGTACACATTTAATTTTGGAACAGGTATGGTGTCATGGTCATCAAGGAAGCAACACATTGTGTATATTTCTTCAACAGAAGCTGAGTACGATGCAACTACAAGCACAACTTGTCAAGTAGTTTGGATGAGAAAAATGTTAAAAGATTTGCTGCAAGAACCAACTATAGTATTTTGTGACAACAACTCTGCCATCATGTGTTTCACAAGAAAACCAAACACATTGATACAAGGTATCATTTTATCAGAGAATTAGTGAATAACAAAGAATTTTTCTTAGAATTTTGCAGTCCTAAAGATCGAATTGCAGATATTTTCAGAAAAGATTTGGAAAGGGATGCATTTTAGAAACTGCGCAGTTGTCTAGGAGTTGGCGCAGTAACAGATGTTTGACAGTTCATGTAAATTTTGTATTTTGTAAACTTACCTACTTATAATTAAGGGGGAGTGTTGGAAATATTAATTACAAGTCATGAGCTTCAGGCTTATGCAGACTTCGTCTATCATGGAAAACATATACATTTAGTCTGTTAGACATGTCAAGCAAGAGTGTTAGTAGTACTTTATTTAATAAGTCGATGTTTACCTTTCTCGTTGTTATGCAGATGAGAGAGTTAGTAGAAATTTATTTTCTTCTTAATTGTTTGAGTCGGTTTTACTTCTACATGAAGTGTCAGTATTATCTATATATGTTTCAGTCTGTAGGTAGTAGATATAGAAAAAAATAGAAAAAATTAAGTCGATAGCAAGCAACAATAGCTGTAAGGAGTCAAGAATTCTGAGAGCACAAGCTCTGGTTTTGCAAGTTTGCAGAAGTTATTCAAAATTCATTGGAGCCGAAGCTCAACATAGTTATTGTATTAGTGCGTAGTGCCAAGTTCTTAATATATAGTAATTTTTGTGTGTGTTGACAAATTCATGAGTATTTCTGAGATTCTGTTTTGTTTGTGAGTTTATGTGTTAAAGATCAGTACAATGCAAAGAAATTGTTTTATTAAGTATTATTATCGTGTAACATGTGATCTAAGTGGTGAGTCTCGAGAGTTCAAGAGAGGAAGAGTTTCACTGCACATTCTTTGTAACTGCACTACACAGAGTTTTTTTATGAATTGTAGATCCGAGATTTTTCCAGGATCTAGGGAGCGTGGATGTTGAAAATATACATTTGAAATTTTTCATGAGTGTTTTGTCTAGATATGAATTCCCGAAGGTTTTTTGTCCAGGCTCAAAACTATTGATATTTCACAAAACAGTCTGCTAATGAAGGTTAATTCCTTGTCATCAACACTCAGAAAACTAGACCTTTCATTCTACCTGAAATTGAAGACAATAACAATCTCAAATCTAGCAAAACTTAAATTCCTCGACGTGAGTAATTGCATTGAACTGGACAACCTGAATTTCGGTGGCCTGATATCGCTACAAGAGATTGAAGCGAAGGGATGTTGGGAGCTAAAAAGCATATAAGGACCGAGTATGTGTGGACATTTCAACCGAAACTAGAATTATCTGAAATGACATTTGAGATTTTTTGGTGAGTATATCTGTCTATCCATTATATCGAATATTACTTCATATAAAAACTATCTATATTTTATGTGGTAATTAAAAAAAATGGACTACTAGACTATGGCGGTGCATGGGTGTTACTGTAATCTTATTTACTTAATGTAATTGTTAGGTATATAAAAATTTGAAGTTAAAACCACTACATTATACTTGTTCTGCTAAGTTAAAATTGGAAGTTCTGTGTAGACATCACCTTATCATGAAAACTTATCAACTGCAAGAATTATTAGATTAGCGAATGTCATGACGGTGGTGTTTAATCTTTCTGTATACTTTGGATTTTAGATTAGCCAATTGAAATGAATTTATGAAAATAATATTGTATACTTTGGATTTTAGATTGGTCATCAATTGAAATGAAATTATGAAACTTGTTCATATGTTGGATGAGGAAGAAGTGTGTTGTATTTTGGGGAGGTTTATGACCAAAATGGTGGATATGGTGTCTACTCCAACTAAATTTGAGTTTTATGTGAAGTTAGAAAATTTCCATTCATGAAGTGGTATATTTCTATGCTTTAATACTCGTGTTTTAATAATCGATCTGAGTCTCCTCCGTTTCTTTAGTGTAAAATTTAAAGCGAGTAATTGTAATTGTGGTGGCCCGGAACACGAGTACATAATGTTGGCATGTTTTACAGGAAGCGTATTCTTGTCATTAATGGCAAGTACAAAAGTGATTATGGCTTGAGTACAGGTATAATGTGCCAGGCGGGCACCAGAAGTATTTTGGGAAGACGCAACAGAGCAAGATCATGGAGATCAGAAGATATAGTGTAGAGGTGCATGCAGAGCACAAGAGTGTGCTTGTTCAATTGATGGAAAACAGGCAAGCATGGAAATATCAGAAGCATAACAATGAAGAGCAACAATGATCGTTCGATCCCATTCAGAATTATCGATGACCATCAGATCTGAATCCAGATAGGAGGAGCGCAAATATGGAGGACAGAGCTCGGGTGTTAGATCCGAGCGAGGGGTCCGACCATTGTTGGATCTAGGAGAACATGCACGTTCTTTAAAGTGATAGGAGAAGAAGGCTTACAAAATCCCAAAAGCAGGAGGACCATCCATCTTCGGGCAAGACATGTGGTCACAGATCAACATTTCATTGACTGGAAAGTCAAAGGAAAGAGTGCTCTAACCTCTCTAACTCACGATATGCGAAATCATGAAATAATCCTAGCCGTCGGATTGAGGATAAATCTAGACTGTCGATCCAAGAAGGACACGTGGTGAAACATTATCATTTCGCTGATTGGGAGGTCAAAAGAAGGACTACTCTAACCTCTCTAACTCGTGATATGAGAAGTCACGAAATAATCTTAGTCTTCGGATCGAGGATTGATCTAGACCATTGATCAGAAACAACGAAGGCTCGTGAATTTGTGAAATGATCCTGGGCGTTGAAGCCAAAGGAGCCATGGGTGCAAAAGATTGGCATTTCGCTGACTGAAAGGTCAAAGGAAGGAGGTTCCCTAACCTCTCGAAATCGCGATATGCAAAATCGTGATATAATCTCAACCGTTGGACTGAGGACAAATCTGGACCATCGATCCAAGAAGGATACGTGGTGAAAGATCATCCTTTCACTAACTGGAAAGTTAAAAGAACAGGGTTCCCTAACCTCTCGAAATTGTGATATGCGAAATCATGAAATAATCTTAGTCGTTGGATCGAGGATTGATCTGGATCGTTGATCAGGCATGACGAAGGCTCATGGAGTTGTGAAATCACGATAAAATATTGACTGTTGATCCAAGAGGAACATGTGGCAAGCGATATTTTTTTCACTGACTGAAAGGTCAAAGGAAGAAGGCTCCTAACCACTCTAACTCGCAATATGCGAAATCGTGAAATAATCTTAGCTGTCGGATTGAGGATTGATCATGGACCATTGATATGAAGAGCGAAGCACTCAAATGATTAGCGAGTGGACATAGGTTGTGGTCACATCATCGAGAGTTGGAGGAAGGCACTAACAGACAAGCTCTATTTCGGGGATTGCGACTTGGAGTGTCAAGACACTTCATCACAGGAATGTCGAAATGCCGAAATGCCAGAATGCCGAAATGCGAATCATGAAAGCGCCTTCTGAACAGGTGTGTGGTCACCGCCTGAGGCCACATGTGAAAGGAAAGGTGAAATGTGCCAAAGGAATAAGGCTCAAGAGGTTCACAGTGTAACTGCTAGAAACGATTGGTGGTTTCTGCCAGAGGACTCGAAGAGACTTTAGGGTGTTCGCTAGAGAAGTTGAAGGGTCTCGAGGCATATTCCGATGGAATGAAGGGTGTTCATACAAGCTATTGATATATGGAAGACCGTTGGAGCCTAGAACTACAATAGAGGGAATGAGCTCGACTGTGATAGAGAAGACGAAGAGTCTCAACTGCTAGAGAGGCTAAGGAATCTTGGCATAACGCTCAGTGATGATGAACCCATGGGTTTAACCACCAGAGAAGCTAAAGAGTTGCAATGATGATTAGGCAGATCACTCGACACAAGGAGAGCATGTTGAAGCATTGTGAATAGAGGATGCAGAAGATGCACAAAGAGTATAAAAGTGCAGAATAGAGAAGATACCAGGTTGCTGTTGAGAGTGATTCATGTGTGTAGAAGGAGGTAGAGTGCAGCAGCTGAAATGCACAAAAGAGGAATGGTGCATATAAGGGACATGGCGCACAGAGCATAAAAGGTAGAAGAACATAAAGCACAAGAAAAGTGTGCAGGAAGACACTGATGCAGGCAAAGTAGAGCAGTGTAGCTGAACAGTGATGAGACCGGTAAGCCATTGATAAATATTGTATCACTATGATAAATTTATAGATAGAAAACTTAATAATCAGGGTGGTAGGGAGGTGCTAGGGAGGACTATTGTCCTTAGAGGTTTAAGTGGGTGCTTGAACACAGGGAGTTCTAGCTTCCATCTGGTTGCAGCCAGAGAAACTATGGTGGCAGGGTGGTGCAAGGGAGAACATTGGTTCTCTAATATACAGGTTGGTGCTTGTATGACTGGAAGTTGGTGCTAGAACATTCAGGGAGTTGGTGCTTCCTTCTAGTTGGTGCTAGAGAAATCAGAGAGTTGGTGCTCTCAGGAAGTAGTAGCTTGCAAAATAGAGGTTTTAGCCTCATTATGAGTTGGTGCTCATAAGTATGATAATGTACAGAATGTAAAGATTACTTATCGTATAAAGAATAAGAGGTTTTTACCCTTTATTGGTTTCCTTAGGAAATATCCGTCTCTATGTATTTCATGTGTGTGAATGATGTTGAATATTCTGCTTCTTACTTTCCTATATGATTGTGATTGTCATTGAGTGTTCTGTAAAGATTTAAAGTGGGCATAATTGTTTAAGCACAGTAACAACTGATTCACCCCCCCCTCTCAGTTGTCCAACACGTGGTATCAGAGTCGGCCCCTTTTATCTAAGGGTATATCCTAGAGCTTAAACATGTCAATCCATGAAGGAAATTCAACCAATAAGGCCCCTCTGTTCAATGGAACAAAATTTTCCTTCCAGAAAGTTAGAATGAGAACCTACATAATGGATTTAGGTGCAGATGTCTGGGATGTGGTAGATACTAGTTATGTAAAGCCAGTTGTACTAGATAATAAGGATGACAAGATAAAATTTAGCTTCAACTCTAAGGCTATGAATGCTATCTTGAGTGGGCTTGTAGAAGCAGAATTCGTAAAAGTTATGCACTTAGGAACTGCCAAAGAAATGTGGGACAAACTCATTAGCAGTTATGAAGGTAATGAGAAGGTAAAGGACACCAAGATTCAAACCTACAGAGTACAGTTTGAAAAGCTGAAGATGAAAGAAGATGAAACTGTTGGAAAGTACTTTCTGAGAGTTGAAGNCCAACACATAACCCCTCATCGAGAGGTGGGTGGAAGAAGGAAACATATATTTTTATGGACAAAGGACTATCAGTTGTTTATGTTAGAAATTGTAATTATTTCACAACCCAGATTTGTGCCATTGCCTTGATCGTTGAAGTTCTAAAAGGTTATCACCACCACACAGTTTCATTTTTGACTTGTTGAAGTAGCAAAGGGGAATCCACTATTTTTTTTTATCTCACCTCAACGTATTTCAAAGGGGAAATGAACCATCAATGTTCTGAAAATCCAAATATGACTTAGGCACAACAAAGGGGCAAGTTGATTTAATGTAACTGACTAATTGCATCAATATATATATCTATGAAATCCTGATTTTGAATAGTGAGATGAAATAAACAGAGTTTAAGTAACATTGTGTTGAATTGATAAACAAAGTATTGCTCTGTATTTATGTTTTGTTCTTGTTCTCATTGAGAGTTTGTAAACACAATATTTATTCCTTGTTGTAGCTTGGTTATATCTATGTATTTTTAGTTTATGATACAGGACTGATTTACTTAAGTGTGTGTTGTAGCTTAACAGTGTTGCTACTCATTGCCGAAACTGTTACTAGTGTTGCTACTCACTGTTGAAATTGTTGTTATAGCTTACTAGTGTTGTTACTTAGTGTTGAAATTGTTCTTGTAGCGGTTTGTTGTTTCTTGAAGCACTCCCTTGCATCCTTTATTGTGGTATCAAAGAAAGTAATATTTCTAGTTAATCGTTGCAACTAAGTACAATGATTTGGAATATCATCTGAAATGGATTCAAACAACAGTTTGACTCAATCACAGATTCCATCTTTGACTAAAAGGAATTATGATTCTTGGTCTATCAAAATGAGAATAATTATGCATTCTTAACATATTTGGGAGTTTGTTACAATTGGTTATCCAAAGTCTGTTGACCAAGCAACATAAATGGCTCTGACAAATGTTGAGTGAGCTTTGTTCAAGGAGAAAAGAAAGAAGGACAACAAATCCCTTGGTCTTATTCAGTAAGGCCTAAATGAAACTATATTTATGATGGTGTCAACTGTTGTTTCTTCAAAGCATGCTTGGGAAACTCTTGAAACCAACTATTAAGGTGTATCCAAGGTGAATACTATTAAGGTTCATAATTTGAGAAGGGACTTTGAGAATCTAAAGATGAAGGATAGTGAGTCAGTTGATAGTTTCATGACTCAAGTCATGAATTTTGTGAATCAGCTAAGGAAGTATGGTGAATACCTCTTAGACAAGAGAGTAATTGAGAAAGTTCTTATATTTTTTCCAAAGAAATTTGAATCCATAGTTGTACCCATAGAAGAATTTAAATATATTAGTCAAATGCATATTGATGAATTAACTAGTTCTCTAATTTCTCATGAATCCAGGTGTCTAGATATGATAATCCATTAGAGAATGCCTTCAAATCCCAACTGCATGTTACTAGAGGTAGAGGCAGAGGAAGGCCTAGTAGAAAAGGAAGAGGAGGTTGAACTAATAATCATATAGACAACAAAAATGATTCATAATTTGAGGAGAAAACTCTAAAGAATCCTCCTAGTTTAAGGGGGAGTAGCAGGAGATCCTGGCAGCAAAGAAATCAGAGGTATGATAAATCTAAGGTACAATGTTATTATTGTAATAAATTTGGAAATTATGCTAACAAGTGTTGGAAGAAGCAAGAAGATGCTAGAAAACAGTCTGCACACATGAAAGAGGAGTCAGAGGATGACCAAAAACCTGTGTTTTTGACTTGTAATGCCACCCATGAAAGTTCAAATGATGTTTGGATTTTGGACAATGGATGTAGAAATCACATGACTGGAAATAAAGACTTGTTTTCTAGTTTATATACCAGTGTTAAGTTTGAGGTAAAGTTGGGTAATGACAGTAAGGTAAGAGTTAATGGTAAGGGTGTGATTTTTGTTTATACTAAGAATGATGAAAGAAGAAAAATGTATGATGTTTATTATGTAACTGGTATGAAATGAAATATGTTGAGTGTTGGAAAGCTAATGGAGAAAAAGTATAGACTGTTCTTCAAGAACAAGGTATGTACAATTTATGATATGTATCCAAGTAAGCAGTCAATTTCCAAGGTATAGATGACAAAGAATAGAATGTTTCCGCTTATTATAATAAATGATCTGACTGACTCTTTGAATTCTTATAAAGATAAAGGCTTAAATGAGTCATTCTTATGGAATTTAAGGTATGGTCATTTACATTTTGGTGGCCTATATTTTCTATAGAAGAAGCATATGGTGAAAGGGTTTCCCAATATTCAACAACCAACAAGCTCATGTGAGAGTTGCATACTTGCAAAGAATCACAAGGATAAATTTATTTCTGGAGTTTTGTATAGGGATAAATCTCCATTAGAACTTTTTCACACAGACTTATGTGGACCGATGAAAACACCTTCACTGACTGGTAGTATCTATTTTGTGACTTTTATTGATGATTTCAATCGAAAAACTTGGGTTTATTTGCTAAAGCACAGGTTTGAAGATTTTGATATATTTAAAAGAATTAAAGTTATGGTTGAAAAGGAGAGTGGAAAATATATTTAAGTCTTGAGATTAGACAAAGGAGGTAAGTATATGTTAATTGATTTCATGGAGTTTTTTTGGTCTCATGGAATCAAGAGAAAATTTACTACTCTTTATACTCCACAACATAATCGAGTAGTTAAAAGGAAGAATCAAACCATTATGAATATGGATCAAAGTATGTTGAAGGAGAAGCATATTCCGAATGAATATTGGGGAGATGCATTTATTTGTTCTATGTATATTATGAACATGATTCCAACTAAAATTGTGAAGAACCAAGTTCCTCAGGAAGCTTGGAATGGTAAATGTAGTAGTGTATCCCATTTGAGGATTTTCAGGTGCGTGACTTATGCACATGTACTTGAAGAGATGAGGAAAAAGTTGGATGATATAAGTGAGAAATATGTCTTTGTTGGATACAGTAAGGAGTCTAAGGCATATAGATTCTATAATCCTTTCACCAAGAAGTATGGTATCAACAGAGATTTTGAGTTTAAAGAAGAAGAGGCTTGGGATGGTAGAATTGATAAAGTTGTTACAGAGGGAGATAAATTTTCACATGGAGATGATGTTGGTGATGACCAAGCTATATAAGGTGGAAAATTGATTCCATAGTCACATACAAAACTAAGAATGCCCAAAACTCAAGAACGTGGCATACCATCAGGATATGGTGGAAATCAAGAAACATGATTAGAGGTAAGTGTTGAATCAAATCCTACTTCAGCTTCATTAAGAAACAAAATTAGAGGTCAGAAGACTAGAAGTTTAGGAGAATTGTATGATCAAAATGATGAAGTAGATCAAGTTTAAAAATTTTCATTGATTGCATATGATCTTGTAAATTTTGATGAGGCTGTTAAATAAGGAGTTTGGGTAGAAACTATGAATAAGGAAATTGATTCCATTGAAACTAATAACAGTTGGGAACTTGTATATTTTCCTGAAGATAAAAAATTTATAGGTGTTAAATGGATTTACAAGACCAAGTTAAATGTTGAAGGTGAAGTTGAGAAGCACAAGGAAAGGCTTGTAGCTCAGGGGTTCAGTTAACAACCCAATATTGATTATAATGAAACATTTTCACCTGTAGCCATGCTTGATATAGTAAGAATGGTGTTATCCATTGCTGCTCATAATAAATGGTGTGTATATCAGATGGATGCAATGTCCTCATTTTTAAATGGCTTTCTTGAAGAAGAGGTTTGTGTGAAAAACCCTCCAAGATATGAAAATGATGGTCATCCAAATAAGGTCTATAGGTTAAAGAAAGATTTGTATGGATTGAAACAAGCACCCAGAGTATAGTACAATGGGATTAATGAATACTTGAACAATGAAGGATTCAGTAGAAGTCCAAGTGAGACAACTCTGTTTACAAAGGAAAATAAAGAAGGTAAAATCTTGATTGTTTGTTTGTATGTTGATGATTTGATTTTCACCAGATATCTTTTCATAGATGAGTTTAAGACAACCATGAAAACTGAGTTCGAAATGACCAATTTAGGGATGATGAAATATTTTCTTGGCCTTGAAATAAATCAATCTGAAGATGGTATTTTTATTTTTCAAAATAAGTATGCAAAGGACATACTGAAAAGTTGTAACACCAATTGCAACTGGAAAAAAAATCAGTAATAATGATGATGGGTCATGTGTTGATATGACTTTGTATAAAGGACTGGTTGGAAGTATTATGTATTTGACAACAACAAGGCCTGACATAATGTTTGTTGTAATTTTGATTTCTAGATTTATGGAGTCTCCGAAGAACACCCATTGACAAGATGGAAAGAGGATTCTAATATATGTTGTTGGAACACCAAATTATGGTGTCTTATAGACATCATATTTAGATTTTAAGTTGATTGGATATATTGATAGTGATTTTGTAGGTTGTACTGATGATAGAAAGATCACATTGGGATATTTTTTCAATTTTGGATTAGGAGCAGTAGCATGGGAATAAAAGAAGCAACCCATTGTGACTTTATCTTCTATTGAGGTAGAGTATGTTGCAGTGATACTAGCAATATGTCATAATGTGTGGATGAGAAGGATTATGGATGAGTTGTTGCATGAACAACAAGAACCAATTAAGATTTTCTGTGATAGTAAATCAACCATTGCTCTATCACGTAATCATGTTTTCCACAAGAAGAGTAACCATATTGATACAAAGTATCAATTTATTTGAGACATGATAAACAATAATGAAATATTTATAGAATTTTACAGATCCAAATATCAATTTGTAGACACATTTACAAAACCCTTGTCAAAAGAGTTGTGTGAAATTCACAGGAAAAATATAGGGGTTTGTATGATGTAACAACATCCTGGAACATGTTGCAACATTTTGCAATAACCAAAATTTTTACTGTTGAGGGCTGTAACAACAACTTGGAGTTGCAACAATTTTGTTCTAGTGAAATAATTAAGGGGGAGAATGTTAGAAATTGTAATTATTTCATCGCCTAGATTTGTGCCACCGCCTTGACCACTGAAGTTTTAAAAGGTTATCACCGCCACACGGTTTCATTTTTGACTGATTGAAGTAGCAAAGGGGCATCCATTGTTTTTTTAATCTCAACTCAACGAATTTCAAAGGGGCAATGAACCATCAATGTTATGAAAAGCCAAATATGATTTAGGCGCAACGAAGGGGTAAGTTAATTTAATGTAATTGACTAATTGCATCAGTATATATATTTATGTAATCTTGATTTTGAATAGTGAGATGAAATAGACAGAGATTTTAAGTAATATTGTGTTGAATTGAGAAACGTAGTATTGCTTTGTATTTATGCTTTGTTCTTGTTCTCATTGAGAGTTTGTAAACTCGATATTTATTTCTTGTTGTAGCTTGGTTATATTTATCTGTTTTTAGTTTATGATGTAGGACTAATTTACTTAAGTATTTGTTGTAGCTTACTAGTGTTGCTACTCACTTCTGAAACTGTCACTAGTGTTGCTACTCACTTCTGAAACTGTTACTAGTGTTGCTACTCACTACTAAAATTGTTGTTGTAGTTTACTAGTGTTGTTACTTAGTGCTGAAAATGTTGCTATAATTGTTTTTTTGTTTCTTGAAGCACTCCCATGCATCCTTTAGTTTAGAGATTATAAAGTGCATAGTAATATTGATGTATATAGCAATTACGGAGAGGGTGTAGAATGGGGACGAATGGTGATGGTCTATGAAGGGGAGGATGTTTTTGAAGTATACAAAGAGATTATAAATGCATTTTCATAAAATGTTTATACCATTTCAGGTTTATAAAATAAAAAATCTTCTTGGGTTTATAAAAAAAACAATCGATGTTGGTTTTCATCATTGTTGAGGTCTGAGACAATGGTTAATTGGAGAATAATTGGAGAATAAAGCAGGGAATTTTCTTAAATTTCTATTAAAATTGGACAAGGTTGGTTTTGAAATTGTTGATCTTCATAAAATGGTGATTCTTTGGATATGTCACAAAATTATCCTTATGGAATATTTTATATGAAAGATTGTGGATAATCATAAGTTTCTTTACTTTATATATTTTAAAAGTTTAAATAATGTTAACTGTTATGTATATGAATTATTTTTGAAATTATATAATTAATATGAAGAGAATGCCATTTTTCTTATCTATTAAAATAATTATTTTAATTGAATTTGATATATATTTTTTAATTTTTTGAATCATTTAGAAATAAAAATAATATATAAAAAATTTAAAATTCAACATAAAAGACATACAAATTTTATTTATGAAAAATTCTCTCTCTCTCTCTCTCTCTCTCTCNAAATGATGGTATTTAGCTATAAATTTGTGTAGAATTTTTTTTGGGGTGGGAAAAAATATTTATATTTCAAAAAGAATATGTATATGTTCTCTCTAAAAGGACTTCATCAAGACCACACTCGGTACCATCAAACTTAGGAAAAACTATGGCAAGGCTCATCCTACCACCTTTCAACTCAGAACCAAAACAAAAACACAAAAATCAATCACCACATCATTGTCCCACCATTCTTATCATATTATAGGAGACTTGCACAAGGCCTACAAAGATGGACAGACTCATACATATACTAATATAGATGAGAGTAATATTTTAAAGTGTAAATCCATACTTCTAGTATCTCGTCCATCGTAGAATTCTTGTAAAGAAAAGGACCCGTCACAACACTCCAAAATCTTCTTTAGATAAGTGGTCTCCCTTTTGATTTAAGTCTCGATAGATGTGGGTAAAATATGACCTTTCAAAATCTTGAATAAAGTGAAGATTTTGGGACAACAAGGATTGGAGACACACTATCTCTGATTTACATTTCCCATTCTCCCAATCAATAACTACTTGGGAGTCACCAAGCACCTACAGATGATTTAACCCATGAGACTTTGCAAAAAAGAGAAACAAATACAAATCTGAAAATTCATCCTTAATGTTGGAACCGAGAACAGGAGAATATATTATATGAAATAAGTTATTTGAAATGATATGTAAAACAACACCAACCATGCACCTGGGAGGATGACCCTAGCTTCCCCCATCAAAGAATCCCCAAGGGAAGTCAAATTCCAGAGATGACATAATAGGCATCCATATTTTCTTCTGTTTGGGATCACATTTGATTTCATTTGTGATTTTTCAATAAATTCAACAACTACCTCTGCTGGAAGATGTTTTTCTTGAAACAAAATGATATTGCGAGCCCACCAGATGAAATAAAAAAATGGCAAGGAAGCAAATCATAACTTGTCATCGTAGCATCCGTCAACCATCCTTGTACTCAAAGATCCATATTGTTCAAGTACCAAGAAACTTTTGGGTTAAAACTCTTAACAATGCAGCTCCATACCTAGGCCATAAAGGGGCAAGAGATGCGGAGGTGAAAAATAAATTCCGCTTCCTATCAACATAGAGTACTCCTAATCGGTCCAATTCACCCTCTCTTAAGCCCATTATCCTAGGTTAACATATTATTCCCAAGTGATAGCCAAAGAAAATTCTGTTATTTCAAAGGGCCATGCATCTTCCAAACATGATCCCACCACCATAACGAGGACCCATTGAACTCACTCTCAACTTGTGATTTATGACCAAGCTTGATAGTTAATCACCTGATGCATCATTCTTCGACCAAACAAGTGAGTCTCCCTCCTCTTCAACCATCTTAATATGGTTAGAGCATAACATGCCTATGAACCTATGCCATTCTTTAGTGTGCTCACCTACCAATCCAAACTTGTATTCTGACTTCTAACCACTTCTAATTCTTCCATGGTCTTGTGCCCTAGTGCCCCAAAGAGAAAAAATATCTTCGTCATGTAAGATAGAAAAAAGATCATCATAGAGCCTAATATCATAATCAACTTCAGCCCACAAGTCCTCTCATAACCTAAATTTCTTGCCATTCCCAATCCTCCATACCATCCAATTTCCCACCAGGGGAAGGCTTCCACTAAAGCTTTCCATACGATTGAGTTGTTTTGGGATGGTGGAACCAATCCTCAATAGATAAATGACCCTGATATTAGACTTCATCCCTCTACCCCAAAGGGTTGATTTCTATGTAAGGCTCCATAATATTTTTCCTACAAGTGCTTAATTGAATAGACAAAGGTTTTTATACCCCATCCGCCTAGAGTTTGATTCTTACATAATATTGACCATTTAAATAGTGGGATCCCATCCTACATGCGACTTCAATACCTTTCGACACCTTGTCTATAGAATACCAATAGACTGGGATACTTTGCATAATTGACTTGAGAAGAACCAACCTGCCTCCTCTTGATAACCACTTGTTCACCCATATAGATATACATGCTTCAAATTTCTTGAATATACATTCCCATTCCTCAACGTCATAGGAATTCATGTTAAGATGAAATCCTAGATACTTAAAACCTTTCTGTAAACTCTTCCTCAGGAAAGGAAGTATGTTCTCCAGAAGGGGAGTCATGTACTTCGTGGAAAAAATAATGAACAAAAGACTTCAACCAATTTATTTCCTTGCTCGTAGCCCGACATAAGAGATCCATAATCCTTCTCATGATTTTAAATTCATGAAGAGAACCTACACCAAACAATAGAACATCATAAATTAAAAGCAAGTGAGAAAGGATTTCAGAGGGAGAGACTTTGATTCCTTTCAACTTGATCCTTCTTCTAGCATTTCTTATCACCTTGTTGTTGGCACCCAAAGTTTTGGGTTCTATTTTGTGTGCACGCACAAACAAAGTTGTGTGTGTGCATTCCAAATTTTTGTGTTACACCTAAGGAAATGCATGAGGAATGACAAAGAGTGCATGTTGGACTAAGTTTTGATAGTGCGCAATAGGCCTAAAATATTATTCAATGCATGTCGGTCCTAGTTTTGATGCGCACTAGAAATCAAGAAGATGCATGCTAGAATCAAGAAAATAATCATTGGGAAATCCTCTTGAATGATTACTGCCAACAACACAAGGGATCGTGGAGCTAACAAAAGATGAGTTGGCAGGGCATTTAAGATCACCCAGATTCCTGAAGGTTACATGGACTACAGGCATATGTCAAAAGCATGCAAGGCAGTTTTTTCACTTGAGCGAGTGGAGTAGAGAAGAAAGAGACAATGCTCATGAGTAGAGAAATCTATAAAAGGAAGCAGTGATATCCAAAATGTGGCTAGCTATATATTGAGGAGAAAAGATTCATTGAGCCCTTACTATTGTGCTCACTTTTATCTTGTTGTAATATTGTAATGCTTTTGAATATACTTTTGTGTCTGTTATATGTCTAAGTTTTGAGAAAAGGTGCATTCCATAGTGCGCTATGTTATCGCACAAACTATAGGTTGGGAAATTCCTAACAAAATCCATGAGATGGAGATAACTATGGGAGAATATACCCATTGTCACCTTAGGTAAACCCTCCTCTCAATTTAGTGAAGGATAAATTCAACACAAAGGGGGAATCCTGGGTGACCCTAGGGAGAAATGAGATGGAAAGTGAGGTTATGGAAGTGAAGCCCCTATCAATCAAAATACTAAGTGGAGGATGGCTCATAAATGAATCTTGGAGATGTTAAATGGTTTCCAAGAGATTGAGTACCTACGAAATATTGTTATACCTTCCTGAGTGATGTAGGAGCATCCTTGGCAAGCACGTAGAGGTGGGACAACTCATCATGTGAGAGTTCTCTTGGAACTTCAACGTGAGTAGTCACAAATGATTTCGGGATCCACCCCCACTCCGTGCTGGAATTTACCTTTGGAGGCACGCTTAAACCAGTGTCGAATTTTACCCTTTGAAGCAAGTTTTTGAAATTATAAAACAGAGTAGAAGTTTCCACTTCGGCTCTGGAAAGAGATCGATCTAAGATAACGTAGGATCAGGTTTAGAGTAGGCAAATAGCTAGGGGAGACCCTAGAAATATTTTTGAGTTAAGTAGAATTTTGTACGCCCAGTTGAGGAACTGCAATACAAAGAGAAATTAGATGTAAGAGAGAACTGCAAGTTAGTAGGAGATTTCAGTTTTTGAGTGACCATAATTTGAATGTATTTTGTAGCCATTGGGCACTTGTGAATAGAACAGAATGAAAAATTGATCAAAATGTGTTGTGCTTGATTGTGTGTATTTTCCTATTATTTTCTGTCCTATAAACAAGTGAATGGAACTATGAATTGTTTCCAGTTTCAATTGTTTCTCTTCATTTAGAGCTCTGCAAGGTGTGCATCGAGCCAGAGAGAAACACTGTGAAATTGATTTCTCTTCATTAGGAGCTATGAAAGGTGTGCATTGAGCCAGAGAGAAGTACCGCGGATCTAAGCTATCGAAATCCCTCAGATGCAAGGAGTGCGCGAGAGATCGAAGTCTGAATCAGACAAAGCTCAGGAGGGATAACACTTCGGGAAGTGTTGTCGAGACTAGGAACTCATTCCCTGGAAGGAGAGAAGACTGAGTCTTCACAGACTTAGAAAATATTCTAAGTCAGAACCGAGTAAAATCTCAGGAGGAAGAATGCCATCGAGTGTTGGATTGAGGTGGAAAGTTCCCTCGGATCTTCTGATTGGAAGAAGGAGCGTAGACTTTAACACTGCATAGATCCAGGAGGGGAGATCTCAGAGATCTGAACGAATTCTAGAGAGATCTTGAGGAGAGTCACGAAATACTGCAAGCCGTTGGATACAGTGGAGCCACAAGGAGGTTAGTGGTGAGGGATTCTTGACACCCAAAGTTCAGGAGGAATAGTGATCGTCAATCACAGGACGATCTGGACCGTTGATCCATTTCATGAATTCATATATCGCGAGCTGGGAGGCGGAGTTCCTTTCCCTTCAAAGTCTCAAATCATGAAGTTGTGATTTGACTAGAGCTGTCGACCCTAAAAAGTTTCGAGCCGTTGGATTGAGGTAGACTCACAGTCGTTGATCTCACAAAAGGCGAATCTCGTGATCTCGGAGGTTTGCAAGGGGAGAGCACGAGAGATGGGTGCTCCAACTCACGAAGTTGCAAGTTGTGAGAAAGGTTGAAGGAGTCAACCTTCGTTGACTTATTGTGTATCGGAGGATCACGAAGGAGGAGCATGAGGGCTCAATATTCCAACTCGCGAGAGTGCGAGTTGCAAGAAGTGGTCAAAGGGAAGCCAACATCGCCTCTCAGAATTTCATAAAAAAAATGCCTGGAGGTTCGACACTCCAACTCACGAGGTCGTGAGTTGCGAGAGGTGCTAGTACTTAAGCCTAGCCAATGGTTATGAGTGAAGGTGCTAACAGGGAGGAGCCATACCCGTATCGTGATCTCCAGTGTCGGCATTCGGAGAAAGAGGAGTCGAGGAGCTTCAACTCATGAACTCATGAGATCACGAGTTACGAAATGTGCTTGCACCAAGGCAAGGTCATGGCCCTTGGTCATGCACCGTGGGAGCTCATGCTTGGTGTCCGAAAAAGCCAGTAGATATTTTGTGAAGGACCTGTGTATTTTTTTGAAAGGTTCCAGTTCGGGACCAAAAGAGCCACTTTGGTTCTAGAATCAGAAGATCCTGAACAGGAGGTCATGCAACCCTTAGGAGGGATAGGGGGTCTGCATCAGGTGGTATCAGAGCCCATTTTTCGTCTGTAGACTTCAGGGGAAGAAGGAAAAGAAGGAGATAGAGAACTCAGAAGCTATACTCTGTGTGTGTCAGACAGTCAAAACAATGCCGCCAAGAAGACAAGATCTGCCTTTAGGGAACCGTGTTGTAGAGAGGGAGATGCGAGAGCTTCACACATGAATGGAAACAATGGAAGCAACACAGAGAAGAGAACTTGACACTGGGGATATCAGTGATGTAGAAAGTGAAGAATTTGAGGTTGAAGAAGTTGCAGGAGAGGATGTTGCAGAAGAATGTTTGTTGAGAGCAATTGCCAGATTGGGAGACAGAGCTAAGATAGAGGTTCCCATGTATGAGGGAAATCTAGATGCTGAAGAACTGTTGGACTAAATAAGGTCCATGGATAAGCACTTTGACTATGAAGATGTTGATGAAGAGAAGAAGGTGAAGCAGGCAATCACCAGGCTAAAAGGGCATGCAGCACTGTGGTGGGATGAACTACAGGCTGAGAGGAGAAGTAAAGGCAAACAGAGGATAAAGAGTTGGGATAGGATGGTAGCCAAACTGAAGGCTATGTTCATACCCAAGGACTACCAGATCAATCTATTAAGGAAGCTATAGAACCTAAGACAGAAAGGGATGACAGTCAAGGAGTACACCGAGGAATTCTACCGACTAAACATCAAAACTGGACAAAGGGAGAGAGACAAAGAAAAAGTTATGAGATATATAAATGGCTTGAGATATGAAATCCAGGGTGAGCTGAGCATGATTTCAGTGAGGACAGTGGAAGATGATTATCAGTTTGCACTGAAGGCAGAGGAGAAGATGGCCAGAAAACAAAACCAACGAGGAAGAGGTAAAAGCTTGGTCCCAAGCAAAAGTAAGGGATTTAACTGTGATAAAGAGCATCAGTATAAGGATGAGGTTGTGAAACCACACAATCACTCAGAACGAGGAGGAAGTTCATGAGGAAGGCAGAGTGGTGGAAGAAACTCTTCTAGAGGAAGAGGCAGAGGAGGAGTAAGATTGTATAACTATGGAAAGATAGGGCACATGTCTTGGGAATGTACCAAGAAGAATAAGGAAGGAGGAGAAGCTCACATTTCGGAAGCACAATGAAGAGATGTTGAAGTAGAAGGAGAAGAGGATGGAGCATCCCTGATGTTGAGAAAATTTCTCTTAAAACCAGAAACAGAAATTGAAAATCCAGTGTAGAGAAACAGTCTCTTCAGGACAACTTGCAAGACTAAGGACAAAGTATGCAAGGTGATCATTGATAGTGGGAGTAATGATAACCTAGTATCCACAGATATGGTGGAGAAATTGGAGCTAAAGACAACTGGACATCCAAGGCCATACAAAGTCTCATGGATGCAAAAAGGACACCAGGTAATGATCACTAAACAATGCCTGGTTGAAATTAAAATAGGAGGATATAGAGATGAAATACCATGTGATGTAATCCCCATGGACATATGCCACATTCTGTTGGGAAGACCATGGCAGTTTGACAGAAATGTCATTCATGGTTGAAGGAAGAACACATATACATTGGAGAAGAAGGTAGGATGCACATGTTGCTGCCAATGGAGGAGAAGAGGGAAAAAGAGGAAGCTAGCACAAGCATACTTCTCATGAGTGGGAAGGAACTCCTGAAAGAAGTCAAGGAAGAACAAGAGATGTAGTTTTATATGGTGAGGAATCCCAGGGTCATCCTTACGAGTACACCAGTGGATGATTTGCCTGCAGAAGTTCAGGAGCTGCTGGATAATTTTGTTGATATAGTGGTGGATGAGCTGCCAAACTCACTACTGCCCATCAGGAGTATCAGTCATCATATCTACTTGGTACCAAGAGAAAGCCTACTGAACAAAGCAACATACAGATTAACACCTCGAGAAAATGAGGAGGTGAAGAACCAAGTCCAAGAGTTGTTGGATAAGGGTTTAGTCAGAGAAAGTTTAAGCCCATGCCCAGTACCAACTGTGTTGAGCCCAAAGAAAGATGGAGGATGGATAATGTGCACAGACTCGAGAGCCATCAACAAAATCACCATCAGGTACAGATTTCCTTTACCAAAAATGGATGATTTAATGGATTGCTTAAGTGGAGCAAATTTCTTTTCTAAGGTAGACCTGAAAAGTGGATATAACTAGATCAAGATGAGAGAAGGTGATGAATGGAAAACAACCTTTAAGATGAATGAAGGCCTATATAAGTGGCTGGTTATGCCATTTGGCTTAACAAATGCCTCGAGCACTTTTATGAGGCTAATGAACGAAATTCTGAAATATTTCATTGGCAAGTTCGTGGTTGTGTATCTGGACGGATATACTGATCTTTAGCAAGACTAAAGAGGAACGTTTGAGGCACCTAATGCTAGTGATGAGGAGGCTACAGGAGGAGAAGCTACTAATCAATCTAAAGAAGTCCTCTTTCATGAAGACATAGCTCATTTACTTGGGTTTTGTGATATCTTCGAATGAATTGAATATGGATCCAGAAAAGGTGAAAGCGATCATAAAATGGTCGTCACCAAGAAGCATGTTTGAGGTAAGGAGCTTTCATGGTTTAGAAAGTTTCTACAGAAAGTTCATTAGAGACTTTAGTGGAATTTGTGCACCAATGATGGATATAGTGAAGAAGCGGAACAAGTCTTTTAAATGGATAGAGGAGGCTGAAAGGAGCTTCAATATATTAAAGGAGAAGATAACAGAACAACCAATTCTAGTCTTGTTCAATTTTGGGAAGACATTTCAAGTAAGATGTGACGCAAGTGGAGTTGCAATAGGAGCAGTTATGAGTCAGGACAATTGACCAGTTTCCTATTTCAACGAGAAGCTGAATGAGACTAAGAGGAAGTACTCCACATATGACAAGGAGTTCTATGCCATCATTCAAGCATTGAAGAAATGGAGGCATTACCTTGTCCTGAAAGAGTTTGTCTTGCATAGCGATAACCAAGATTTACAATTCATAACCCGACAAGAAAAATTGAATCAGAGGCATGAAAAATGGGTTGAATTTATGCAAAATTTTACTTTTGTCATAAAACATATTGTTGGGAATGCTAACAAGGTTGTTGATGCATTAAGCAGGAGATGTTTAATTCTGCAGGAATTCTAGGTGGAGATCTTGGGGTTTGAACACCTTAAAGATATGTATTGTGATGATGCATATTTCAAGGAGGCCTATGAAGCATGGACAAACCCTATACTGAGAGATAGAAGTCAGTGGATAAAGTATATGGTTTAGGAAGGATTGTTGTTCAAAGGAGATCAATTATGCATACCAAGATGCTCAATGAGGGACAAACTTTTGAAGGAGAAGCATAGTGGAGAATTGGCTGGACATTTTAGCCACAATAAAACATTTGCACAGTTGAGCGGTTCATACTATTGGCCAGGTATGAGAACATAGGTAATAAAGTTTGTAAACAGATGTAGCATTTGTCAACATGCAAAGGGGAAAAGACAAAACACTAGATTGTATCCATTGCCAATACCAGAGAGGCCTTGGGATGCAATAAGCATGGATTTTGTGTTGGGATTGCCAAGAACACAAAGGGGATTCAATTCCATATTTGTGGTGGTGGATAGGTTTTCAAATATGGCACATTCCATCCCATGCCAGAAGACCAGTGATGCAACACATGTTGCAAATCTATTTTTCAGAGAAGTTGTAAGACTTCACAGCCTACCCAGGAGCATTGTCTCAGACAGAGACACAAAGTTTGTTGGTCATTTTTGGAGTACGTTGTGGAAGAAGTTGGGGATATATTTGTCCTTCAACTCAGCTTATCACCCTCAGACAGATGGGAAGATTGAGGTGGTAAATAGAAGTTTGGGAAACTTATTGAGAAGTCTGGTTACTGAACATCATAACCAATGGGATCAGATTCTGCCACAAGCAGAATTTGCATACAATGACTCCCTAAACAGGAGAATTGGAAGAAGCCCATTCCAAATACTCTATGGAATGCAACCCAGGGGAGTGTCTGAGTTAAGAGACTTAGAACAGGGAGAGATCAGAAGCACTGGAGCAGAGGATTTTGCTACTGAAATGCAAAAACTCCATAGCTGGATCAAAGAACAATTACAGAGTTCTAACCAGAAATACAAGCATAGAGTTGATCAACATCGCAAGGAACTTCAATTTGAAGTTGGAGATCATGTTTTATCACATCTCAGGAAGGAAAGGTTCCCTAGAGGAACATATAACAAATTAAAGATGAAGAAGATAGGACCCTGTAAGATCTTAAGGAAGTTTGACGCAAACGCCTATGAGATCGAGCTGCCAGATGGTGTGGGCATCTCACCCATATTCAATGTCTCAGACCTGTATCCTTACAAGAAATACGATACAGAAGGATCTGAAGATCAAAGAAAGATTCAGTGGGAGAAGCAAATGCCTGTGGAAGAAAAGCCACAGATGGAGAAAATTATGGATCAGAGAATTGGCAAGAAGACCAGGAGGAAGACTTATTTTGAGTATCTGGTCAAGTGGAATGGACACCCAATAGAATATGCCAATTGGGAAAATGAAGCTACTATCCAGAGGTAGGGAAAGTCAGTAGAGGAGCTCATGGACAGGAGTCCATGAATTTTTTTCAAGGGGAGTATGATGCAGGGGCATCGTTGGCAAGCGCGCAGAGGTGGGACCACTCAGTACATGAGAGTTCTCTAGGAACTTCAGCGTGAGCAGTCACAAATGATTTTTGGATCCACCCCCACTAAGCGTCGGAATTTACCTTTGGAAGCACACTTAAAACAGTGCCGAATTCTACCCTTTGAAGCAAGTTTTTGAAATTGTAAAACAGAGCAGAAGTTTCCACTTCGGCTCTAGAAAGTGATTGATCTAAGATAAAGTAGGATAAGGTTTAGAGTAGGAAAATAGCCAAGGGAGACCCTAGAAATCTTTTTGAGTTAAGTAGAAGTTTGTATGCACAGTTGAGGAACTGCAATACAGATAGAAATTAGCTGTAAGAGAGAACTGCAAGTTAGCAGGAGATTTCAGATTTTGAGTGACTGTAATCTGAATGCATTTTGTAGCCATTGGGCACTTGTGAATAGAACAGAATGGAAAATTGATCCAAATGTGTTGTGCTTGTACTGTGTGTATTTTCCTGTTATTTTTTGTCTTATAAACAAGTGAATGGAACTGTGAATTGTTTCCAGTTTCAATTGTTTCTCTTCATTTGGAGCTCTGCAAGGCGTGCATCAAGCCAGAGAGAAACACCGTGAAATTTCTTTCTCTTCATTAGGAGCTCTGCAAGGTGTGCATCGAGCCAGAGAGAAGTACTGTGGATCTGAGCTATCGAAATCCCTCAGGCACAAGGAGTGCGTGAGAGATCGAAGTCTGAATCAGACAAAGCTCAGGAGGGATAACACTTTGGGAAGTGTTATCGAGACCAAGAAATCATTCCCTGGAAGGAGCGAAGACTGAGTCTTCACAGACTTAGAAAATCTTCTAAGTCATAATCGAGTAAAATCTCAGGAGGAAGAACATCGTCGAGCATTGGATTGTGGTGGAAATTTCCTGCGGATCGTCCGATTGGAAGAAGGAGTGTAGACTTTAACATTGCGTAGATCTAGGAGGGGATATCTCGGAGATCTAAACGGATGGTGGAGAGCTCTCTAGGAGAGTCGCGAAATCCCGCAAGCTGTTGGATACGATGGAGCTGCAAGGAGGTTAGCGGCGAGGGATTCTTGACGCCCAAAGTTCAGGAGGAATAGTGACCATCAATCATAGGACGATTTGAGACATTGATCCATTTCATAAATTTGGATATTGCGAGCTGGGAGGTGGAGTTCCTTGCCCTTCAAAGTCATGAATCGTGAAGTTGCGATTTGACCAGAGCTGTCCATCCCAAAAAAATTTGAGCCGTTGGATTGAGGTAGGCTCATAGTCGTTGATCTCACAAAAGGCGAATCTCGTGATCTCAGAGGTTCACAAGGGGAGAGAACGAGAGTTGGGTGCTCCAACTCACGAAGTTGCGAGTTGCGAGAAAGGTTGAAGGAGTCAACCTTCATTGACTTATAGCGTATCGAAGGATCACGAAGGAGGAGCATGAGGGCTCAATACTCCAACTCACGAGATTGTGAGTTGCGAGAAGTGGTCAAAGGGAAGCCAACATCGCCTCTCAGAATTTCGTAAAGAAAAGGCCTGGAGGTTCGACACTCCAACTCATGAGGTTGCGAGTTGCGATAGGCGCTAGTACTAAATCCTAGCCGACGGTTACGCATGAAGGTGCTAATAGGGAGGATCCATACCCATATCGTGATCTTGGGTGTCAGTGTTTGGAGAAAGAGGAGTCGAGGAGCTTCGACTCATGAACTCACGAGATTGCGAGTTGCGAAAGGCGCTTGCGCCAGTGAAAGGTTATGACCCTTGGTCATGCGCCATGGGAGCTCACGCTTGGTGTCCGAAAAATCCAATAGAGCATTTGTGAAGGACCTATATATTTTTTTGAAAGGTTCCAGTTCGAGACCAGAAGATCCACTTCGTTTCCAGAATCAAAAGATCCTGTTCGGGAGGTCGTGCAACCTTTAGGAGGGATAGGGTGTCTGCATCACTGAGACACAAGAAAACACAAGATGCAAACTTAATAATCTAATGGAAAGGAAAGTGAAGATTTATTTCCCAATTACAAGAAGTATATAATGATATAAATCAACAATGAAATGACAAGAAGATCTTCTAAACAAGTCACTGGAAGTCCAAGAAAATATGCGAGAGACTAGCTAGCAATTACTAGTGTAACTCAAGTATGATAGCACGAGACTTTAGGAACAATTAATGGCTGCTAGATACAATTATTGAAGAGATATTATTGCAGCCTTATGGCTGTATAAAAAAAACTATCCAGAAGAAAATTCCAACCACTGAAACTTGCAAGTAAACCACCCAAAATAAGCACAACGACTAGTAGATTAATTTGGTAGTTTCTAGAAAATTTTGACAGTTAGAAAATGAGTAAATTTGAAATTTATGAAGTGTTTTTCTGCAGCCCTAATGGTTGTAGCATAAATTTATTACAGAATCAATAAATCCTTGGAGAATTAATATGCCCTATTTGTTATAAAAACAATATCGCGGAGAAATAAAATAAAACAAATGCGGAAATAAAACACATAAGATACACAATACAATAGAGACACAGATATACATGGTTCACCCACTGTGGGATACACCCACCAGATAAATTGCTAGGTCCTTCCTTTATTATTATCCAAAAAATGAATGGATACAACCTACAACACACCTGCTGTAACTTCCTCTTCTTTCTCTCATAGTCTCCTCACTCATAATACAATATTTGCAATGATACATAGCCGCAATACATTTCCCTGATAAAAGAGGGTTTCTTTCTAGGGGAAAAAACCCTAACATAACTTCTACCGTCATATTTTTGACCTTATAATGAACGTTCCATATTTACTATGAAATTACAATAAACATTTACAAGGCAATTTTTCCTCCCGGGGCCCTCTTGCCCACGGACCCTGCAGAAGGGGTAACCCCCCTCTGCACTCCCCCACATGGAGGAGTCTACATTCTTCTGGTGTGTGTTGTTCCTGAGTCTATACTTAAGGCTTAAAAGTACAGTGTCAAGACATCCGAAAGTATGTTAAATATTTATACAAAGATTACGCTAACCTTCGGTGTAGGAAACTAATGAGGGTTTCTACGTTCTCGTTGTCTAGCTTCCAACTGTTCCTGGGTAGCAATATCTTGTTTAATGGCTGCCCATGAACGTTCTAATTCCTCCCGGGTATTCGCAGTTTTAAGGATCATGTCAAAAAGATTTAAAGCTCTATGTATTTGATTAGATAGTCCGGGTTGAATATTAGGTTAAGTTGCTGCAGGGACAGTCATTGAGGAACAGTACCAGTATGGAAATAATTTAAAGGGAGATTTCAATGCTGTTCCAATTCGGTCGAAATAAGAGAAATTTTTGCATGAAGAACAAAATAGGAATGCAAACTGAAGGCCCTTTCCCGTAACTGTATTATTTTTTAGTAAAGATGTGGAATGAGAGAAAAACATTTAGCTGTAGATAATGTAAGGTTCCTGTCAATAGAAAACTCACACATACAGAGAAGAAGAAATTGACATAGAAATAATTGACATAGTGTAAATAAATATGAAATTCTGTAAATGCAAATTGGTCTTACACCCACTGATAGCTGGTGCAGAGGAAAGACAAGAAACAATTACAGAAAGATGAAATTCCTTCACTATAGTAGTGGTCGTACTAAATTATAGTGATACATATCAATTATGAAGAGTGAAATGAAATGAAACAAGAAACATAACGAAACAAACTTGTAACACAGTTGTGACGAAATCAGGAATCTTCAAATTTTCTTGTAATAACTTCTCGAATGCAAAAAACTCTATTACAATCACTACCAAAAAGGTCCAGCCCCTTCTTCTTCTTTTTGTCCTGTATTTATACAAAAATTTCTGGCTAGAAACTCAACGGTTTCATAAATGAAGTTACAATTGAGAGGAGCGAAATCACTCCACCTCTCCTACTCCATTTTCAAAAAGTGTGAGATGCTTGTCTTTGCGTGATTCGGTGCATATGATACATTTGTCCTAAAACTGGGATACAAGCTGTGAAGGTTCCGCTTGGCAGTTGGGAGGAGCTAAATCACTCCATCTCTCCTATTCTATTTTCAAAAGGTGCCAGGTGCTTGTCTTTGCATGGATTCGGTGTACATGATACATTTGTCCACAAACTGGGATACAAGCTGCAAAGGCTCCGCTTGACAGCTGGCCTCAGTAAAATAGCACTCTCGGGCTAACTGTGGAAGTTTATCACCCATTTGTGCATCAATGATGTCAAGGGCACTGAGTTGTGCGCTAGGTTGAATCAAATGTTTGTCAACTTGAGCCATGTCTGCCCTATCCATCTTAGAGATTTCCACCGAATCTCTTTCATTCTTCTCCTTCATGTCGAGGGAAATCTGAGCTACATTCATTTGCCTCAACATCTCTGAGTCACCTCCACTCTCCATTCCTAAAAGCTCACCATCTATAGCATTGAAGGCTTCTTCTAATGAATTGGTTACTTTTTGGGTCTGTTCCTTTCTTAAGGTAATATTATGTTCCCAATCCTTTAACAAAATATTACCTCTAGTTTGTTCAGTGATGGTGAGTCTGGGAGAACCTGCTGAAAATCTGTTGTTAGTAGTAATCACTGCCTCTTGAAAGGTGACCCGAGCAGCTTATGCATTCCTTTATTTGACAATCAGATTCTCAGAAATCCGATGCATTAACAGGCAATCTTCTCAAATCTCTCCCACTTTGTCTAGCAGACTCTGTTGCGTAGAAGAGATCCTGCTCTGAATATCGATCGATTGGGATTTAAAAATCTCGATGTCGATCACCTTGCTTTCAGCGACCTCTAACTGAGCCTGTATATTTGCGATCATACTCCTCTGCTGACCCGACTGTATCCGACCATCTCAGATCACTGAATTCGCTTGTTCCAATTTGGTTTTGAGGACTTCTATTTCCTTTTTATCGGCCAATCGGGTCAGTTCTATTTCTCCACTCACCTGACTCTTAGCGTTTTCTGCGGCCAAAGCTACTCGGGCTTCAAGAGTCTTGATCAGGCGATTCTTTCTCTTGAGATGATTTTTCAACATCCCGACCGAGAATTGATTCACTGACGCATACGCTCCCAACGTTCCTGCTATCTCTATGGAGAATTCATCACTCCTTTTGATTTTTCCATCTGTCATCACTTTGAATTTTTTAGCAGTTGATCCTTCCTCCTGGTTGAACTCCCTTTTCACAACTTCTTTTCTCTTTTTGTCGAAGAAGAACTCATTGGGAGGAAGTTCTTCTGCTCTAATGGGCCTTAGTTCTTCACCGAAAATCCATCCTTCTCCTATATTTCCTTGCGTTGATTTCAAAGGGGTGACAGAAGTGATGGGTTCCCTGATTTTCTTTACCGCCTTTTTTCTTTGCCGCCTTTCCTGGTGTGCCGAGTGAGTCCTGTTCCTTCGGAGGATCAGAGGTCTTCATCTCAGTCTCTGGATTCTGAGTTTCTGGCAGGTTTTTGTTTCTTACTTCCACCTCTGGACTATGTTCCTTGGGTGGGTCAGTAGACTCTTTTTCTATTTCGGGATTCTTCTCCTGCTCCCCTTCCTGACGTTTTTTGGGGTTATAAGTTTGGCCCTCAAAACTTTCAGCTTCCTAATCTTTATCCTTGGAAAGACCCAAACCTCCTAGCACAACGGGGAGACATCTTTTTCTATGCTCCTAAAACTTTAAAACAAAGGCCATGTCTTCGGGTGCTAAAGATCTGATTCGAACTAGCACTTCCCCATAGGACCTCGCCCCTTGGAAAATATCATCCGAGGGTGAACACTCGTGTTCAAACTTCTTCAACCCACAATTTGACAGATGGGCGCTTACAATTTTCTGAGGATCATACTTTTTATACTCAATAGAGACCAAACTCAAGTCTTCTAAAGTTGCAGCCTCAACCTTAGCATGTCCAAAATCTAATAAAGAATAAGAATTTAGCCGAACAGGGAAAAATGGCCATACCTTCTTTGATGATGCTTTGAGCTCTTTACTCACTCCGCCAATCACTATTTGTCAGGCAATCTTGTGACAGGCAAGCTTGTCAGGAATAAATAGTGGTAGCGCAAACGGGGGAACAGTAGCTCCGAACACTCTGAAATAGGAAAACTCTGCTTATACGTACCAGTCCGTGATACCCTTCAGATTTGCAACAATGTTATCCGAGATATGAGGTGGCGAACGACCAAAAATGGCGATGTTCAAGGGCACCATCACCCAGTTGAAAATCTCATAAATAAAATTATTTGCTTTATTTTCCCACAGTTTGTCGTGATATTCATGCATAGTTTTTTCTTGGGTTGGACTCCAAGCCCAATTCATCAAAGGGAAAGGTGTCATGGAGCATATCGCGTCCATGATATACGTAGACATGAAGAATGTGGATGGTCCCCCAACCACCTTTTGCTCCCGATACTCTGTGACCCTATTGAACAAACTATCCGNCTTTGCCCAATTAAATGAGCAACCTTCCGCTACCTGAAAGATGAGAGGTACCCATGCAATGTAGAAGTGTGTTGTATCCTCTCTTCTGAAAAGTCGGCATGTCATCATTGCCACATACATATAATGTGGCTCCAGCCAAGCAATTGAATACACGCCCTTGTCATTCGCTCTGAATGTCGCGGAGCGTGAAACCCAATCTTTTATCAAACCAGGCATGGTTTTGTCATATTGTTCGCACTCCTTCTTTTTGAATTCCTCCAGGAATTCAGCATTATACGTGTATTCAGCAGTTGCTGGGAGCTTGTACATGGTTTGGATATGGTCTGGTCTGAACGTTTCGACTGTGGTCCATTGGTCGCTTATGATAGTCCTGGTGGGTAGGTCTATGTGATCCAATGCCCATTGGATCATGTCATAGTATGGGAGCAACTGTGGTCTAGTTGCAACCAGGTGCATTCCCGACTGAACAACTATCTTGTATTTAGTGTTCAGGTCGTCCTTTACATTATCATTGTCATCGGAGTCTGAATAGTTCACCAATTCAGATTGCAGAATATTTGAAACAAACTGCCAGTTGGGTACTGAGCCGCCAGTCCGAGGTGAAGTATCTAAGACGTTGTCTGAACCCTGCGCCGCAACCTCGGCATTCACTTTCACTGCTCTCCTTGGAGCCATGTCTGAAAGTTGTGTTTTCGCTCTTCTGCGATAGACCTGTGTATACATGCAGAGATTAGTTCACTCGGAGAAAGGTGAGCTCTGTGCGGCTATGAGAAATTTTCAAAAATAGAATGAAACTCTTCTATATATTTGAAAGCCCTGTACTATTTGAAACAAGTCTGTCAAATCGCAAATAGAAACAAATTTATTGCATAAATTTGATCTTATTCATTCATGGATTTACCCTAATTCTTCATTAATGTCATCAATGCTCGGCGGCTTGACAGGCAGTCGGGTTATGGAGAGAAAGTAGCTACCTTGTGAAGTGTGCCAACCTCGATGTGCGGAATGTATCTCGTTTAATTTAAAATTTCAAATCTTAATGACTTACAGAATTTTCTTGCTTTTCGCTGCATCGTGAATTTCCTTTTCACATTTTGACTCTTCAACTCGCGAGACTGCGAGTGCCGATTTTACCTTAATTAACAGTAACCATGATTTGGCGCATCCTTAATTATATAATTAATTTACTCGCCATATCGCGACTCGGGAATTCGAAGACAGACTTTTGGGAGAATGATATGCAGAGTCGCGATATTGTGATGTGGCGATAATTAAGGCTCGAATTATGAGAAGGAAATATTAGATTAGGCGACTAATTAATCTCGCTTTAATCATGTCGCAACTTCGTGAATCAGGGTTTTGGACACCTTAACTTTATGAAAGAAAGTGTCGAGTAGCGATGTGCCGAGAACCAAATTTAACCATGGTTAGTTTTTTACCTTTAGTCCTTGACCAAGGTTATCACAAAAGTTATCGTGTTCTCAGCTCTCGGGGCTGTAAAAACAAAAACTTAGGTTCGACGAATGCCGAGGCGCGAACTCCCGAAAATGCATACTCATGAGTTAAAATTTTTACCCTAGTTAATGTTTTGAGCGAAAAAACAAAAACGAATTCGTAGTTTCGCGTCTCGGAACTTATGAATTCAAAGATTAAAGTACCCGTCTTGCAATATTCCGAAATAAAACAAAAGAGCAAACATAATTGCGAAAATGGATCTTTTTTGCAAGTGAAAAAGCATTGCTATCTAGGTGACAAGCTTTCAGAGTTTTAAGATCACGGAAGGAAAAGAAAATCAACTTAGATTTCAAGTTTCGAAAATTGAAATTTTTTTGGAAGGTAAAAAACAAGGGTGGCTCCAACATAGGCTCCAACTAGGGATCCCGCTTCCCTGTGAGGAGGGAAGAATAGTAGACCGGGTGCCAATATTGGGTAAATGGAGTCACAG
This sequence comes from Picea sitchensis, assembly GCA_010110895.2. Taxonomy (NCBI): domain Eukaryota; kingdom Viridiplantae; phylum Streptophyta; class Pinopsida; order Pinales; family Pinaceae; genus Picea; species Picea sitchensis. Next base: position 175,004 of record SNQJ01S0010638.1, on the reverse strand, counting down.
GCTAAAATCAACAGAAAAATTCAAGGAAAAAGATAGAAGGGGGGGGGGAAATCTTCGCTTTGCACCCCAAAATTTTTTTCGAACTCAGATACTCTTTCCAAACACAGCTAAAATCACTTTCACAACTTTCCCTTTCTCACTACTAACTTTGGGGACTCTTTAAGACAGTCAAAACGACCCTAGGATATTCAACAGATCTTATGATTCTCAGCTTGCATTAAAAGAATGCTATTATACAATTTTAAATAGGGAAGTCCCATCGGAATTTGGGGAAATGATCAGGCTTTCAGAAAGTGTTGGTTACCGGAGTAGATTGATATTTATGTGTAACAACCTTACAGATCTCTCAGACATTTCTTCACTGCCAGTGAGCCTGTTCAGTACCCCGGTGAAGTTGTCTGACCCCTTTTTCACTAAATTTCTTTTCACCACTTCGGAAAATATTTATGCATTTAAATGCTAAGACGAGGGCAATCATTTCTGAATTTCCTTTCATCATCTTAATGGACTAGGTGGGGGCAATCATTTCTGAATTTCCTTTCACCACCTATCTTAGTATTTATTTTTAAAACACGAAGATGGGAGTAATCAGTTTATATCAGGGCTGAGATCTGTGTAATATTTTTTATCAGAGGTCTGTCAACTTATTTTGATTACTCGGTATCAACCTTCCTTTGACCCTCACAAGACCTTTCGTTCTTAGGGAAACAGGGGAGAATAATAAAATTTTAAAGCACATCTTGTTCAAGCAAGCTTTGATTTTTCCGACGTTGTTGAAAAACCTAGGAAAGTTAGGATCACTATAAACGTTCCTTAGCTTAGCAGAAGATCAAGTAGTTGTGAAGACCGACTTTCTTATTAAGATCTGCTTCAGAATCCCTGAGGTTTAAAACAAAAAACCTTTACCCCTTCACAAAAACTCGGGAAGATAGTGACTCGCTAAAAGTTAGGCCCAAATATAGACAGAAAACAAGGCAGCAATTCAATGGGTTAATATATAAAAGGTCACAACAGTTCGGGATTAGTTTTCAAATATATTTAGGAACAAAAATTATGACTGACTGCTTTTAGGTTTAATGTTTTCATTCAAATTATTTTATTTGAAGATTATGAAACAAAAAATATTCATGTTATCTAACCCTTTGTATTGCAAATTTGAAAAATGTTACCTTAGTTTGCTTAAACAACCTTTCGTGAACTGTATATTGAGAAAAATCACCTCTGTCTTTTCTTTTCAATTCCTTTGTGGACTATGAATTATCTTATGTATCACCTGTTTTATGTCGTTCTATTTCCAACACCGTCCTGCACATTATTTTTTCTGCTAGTTTTGTCTGAGGCTGGAATCTTGTAAAAACAAACACAAACCTTATTGAAAATGTGTTAAAAATCTAAGAATGAAAACCAAAAATTAAATGTAAATGTTTGAATGAAAAAATATAAATATGTACAAAACACTCATAAATAAATTTATTTATTTACAAATATTTATATTTTTTTTTCGGGAATCGATGACTGTCACGTCATGTAATGCTTTAGATACCACCTGTTGACAGGGGCGCTGAGAACTTCTCCATCAATATTTTCCAGAAGAAAGGAATTCTTTCCTTCTGGAGCCAAGACCCTGAATGGTCCATACCAAAGGTGGTCAAATTTGCCATGCTTCGCGGCTTCCTCCCTTCTCGTATCCCATCTTAACACCAAGTCACCTGGGAGGAATTCTCTATCCTTTACCTTGAGATCGAACAATGCTTTCATATCATCCTGGTATTTCTGCATTTTCTCATCAACCTCCACTCTGAGCTATTGAACCTCAATCAGTTGGTTAATTCTTCTTGTTACATGATTGGGTTCTTCGTTTTGATCCTGCCATAATTTCATCACTGGCAATGCTAAGTTCATAGGCAGAACTGCCTCGGTCCCATATACCATCTGAAACGGTGAAATGTCGATAGACCTTTTAGTGTTGATGTGGTTTTCCCACAATGCGTACTTCAAATGTACATGCCAGGACCTCTTGTTTTCATTCAATACTTTTTTGATTACGTTTACCAGGATTTTGTTAGATGATTTAGCCAGCCCATTTCCCTGAGGGTAATAAGCAGTGGAATGACCGAGAACGATACTGTACTTCTGGCAGAAGTCGATCATAGCCATGGACTTGAAGGCCTGGGCGTTGTCAGTAACAATCTTTTGGGGACACCCGAATCTTGACAAGATGTTATCTTCCAAGAAGTCGATCACCACCGAGTCTGTTGCCCTTTTGGTTGGAATTGCTTCCACCCACTTTGTAAA
>SNQJ01S0010638.1:135005-161769 GCA_010110895.2 Picea sitchensis | reverse complement strand
CTAACCTAAAAAAAAATCTTTCTAGGATCCTGCATCCATTTGTTAGTCCAAACATTCTTTCTATGCATAGGAATAACATATATTTCACTATTCTTATCAGATCTACTCATATCAAATCTTCTTTCATCTATCAGTGCCCTATTTTTTAATCTAGGACAGAATCTATCAACCATACCTAGATCCATACTCTAGAAAAAAAAAATTCCACTTATCTTACTTCTACATAGCACAAAGCTTACATATCTTACCTCTTTAGTCTCACTTTCACCTTTATCAGGGCACAAAGCTCTCATATATTACCTCTTTTCTTCAGATCTGACCTCTCCTCTTGGCACAGAGCTCCACAGATCAAGTAGTACTATGTACTAGGGAAATAGTTCTATGCACGAAGCTTTTCAGTTCAAATCTTCACACAAAGCTACTTTTTCCTCAGTTCCCAACAATCACAGTTTCAGGTCCCAACAACAAAACCATTTGTTGGCACAAGGGAAGACCCAGGGTTCAACGCTACAACAACACACCAACAAAAACCTAACTACCGGCCCTTTCAGCAACACCTGTGAAGCAGATGAAGTCTCACCCAAGGTAGAGGCAAGGGTGGTTGCAGGACTCAGATGTCTGCAACCTTAACTGGGACATAGATCTGTGATTCTAACACTTAACATAGCACTTAGCAGTTAACATTCATCAATATATAGTTCTTAGTTACAACACAGATAAACCCTAAACTACAGATCTAAGGTATTTAAGTACTAAGCATACTTACATAAGTCAGATCTAGCATCCATATAAATTATTAAGCACAAAGCATCAACGGATCTATATATCTATATCAAATCACTTAGCAAGTAAACAACTAAACACATTAATACATCACATAGGGCATAGAAACACAGCATGTACGTGGTTCACCCCCACCCTAGGGCTACATCCACCAACTCTTCTCTTCTTTATTATCTTTGGTCAACCCTCTTACAGGCACATAGCATCAAAATCCTACTCCGTAGAAGACAGCAGATCTGTGTGCACTCTGCCAGATCCTCCTTCTTTGAGATAGGGTACAACACCAAGCCTTTACACAGTCTCTTACAGTTACTTGCACTTAGCCTTGGAAGCCTCACACAGTATGCACAAAGCACTTACAATCCTTCGATCTCATAGATCGAACACTAGCACTTAACACATTCGCCCTTTTTTCTTCTCTTCTTACATTTCCTAGCTACTTATTTATACATTAACAAATAGATCCTATACATGGGTAAACCCATGGGTCAACATTCCCATACCCGTTAGATAATCCCAAAACCCAAAAATCCCTAAAAAGGGACTGAGATCCTGTGATCTCTGCTTCATCTTGCACTCTGCCTTCGACAACCTGTCGAAGTCCCAAAAATAGGTCAAACATGACCAAGAATCCCCAAAACTTGGTCAAGGGCCAACAGGTGTGGCATGAAATGAAGCCCCTCAATATACTACCCAAGACTCATAAATATTATCTACAAAAAGACTCAAAGCATCTTGTATCACATCACTTGTTACATTTGCTTCCTGATTTTTCTCTTGTTGTCCATCTCTTTGTTTCTTTGGAGCTCTGCATTCTTTCTTCAAATGTCCTTTATTTCCATAATTCCAACACTCTATCTTTCCAAGTTTGGATTTGGATCTTCCCTTCCTAGAATTCACGTGGTTCCCTAAGACATTTCCTCTATCCTTTTGCCTTCCCCCATTCTCCATGTTCAACACATTACCTAATGTCTCACCTGTGCTTTTTCGTCGCATTTCCTTGCTAAGGATAACACCAACAACATCATCAAATTTTAAAGTATTTGAAACAGAGACAGATTTACTTACAACCATGACCAATCCATTCCATCTTTCTAGTGATGAGCACAATATTATAAGAGCCCTGACCTCATCATCAAAGTCCACTTTTATAAAACTTAGCTGATTAGTAACCATATTAAATTCATTTAAATGATCTACAACATACCCACCTTATAACATATTCATATTAAATAATCTCTTCATTAGAAATACCTTATTGGACGTCAAGGGTTTTTCATATAGTTTATCCAATGCATCCATCAGCTCCTTCATTGTATTTTCTTTCGAAATATTGAAAGTCATCGATGCTGCCAAGCTTAGCCGTATCATTCCCAGTTGCTTTCTGTCAAGAACCTCCCATTCTTCATCCTTCATGGTCATCAACTTATTTTCTATTCCACCTAATGGTAGGAATATATCCTTCTGATATAAATAATCTTCCATCTGCATCTTCCATAACTGGTATTTTTGGCCGTTAAATTCTTGACCCTGAACTTTACATCTTCTGCCATTGCTCCCACTCAAATCATGAACCCTCTTTTCATGTGAGTTACCTTTCACTCTGATACCAATTGTTATAAAAACAGGATCGCGAATTAATAAAATAAAACAAATGTGGAAATAAAACAAAGAAGATACACAATACAATAGAGACACAGATATACGTGGTTCACCCAGTGTGGGCTACGTCCACCAGAGAAATTTCCAGGTCCTTCCTTTATTATTATTTAGCAAATGAAGGGATACAACCTACAACACACCTACTATAACTTCCTCTTCTTTATCTCATAGTCTCCTCACTCAGAATACAATATTTGCAATGATACATAGCTGCAATACATTTTCCTCATAAAAGAAGGTTTCCTTATAGGGAAAAAACCCTAACATAAATTCTACCATCAGATATGCAACCTTATAATGAACTGTCCAGATCTACTATGAAATTACAATATACATTTACAAGGAAAATTTTTCCTTTGGAGGCTTCACCCCCAAACCCCCATCTGGGAACGTTGTCCCCCAAACCCCCACTGGGAGCCCGCTTTCCCCAGGACCTCACATAGGCGGTAACCCCCGCATGGAGGAGTGTACATTCTTCCAGGGTGTAAAGTCTTCATGGGGTATAAAAACAACTGAAAACAAATACCTATGAATCAAGAAGATAATCAGGTTCCACAACCAACATTAGTGGCCTTGGCTAGCCTTAATCATGTAGAAAAGATTCCAATTTAAACAATTTCAATATCTTGTGATTCTATGTATCCGAATGAAATGATTTTATCTCTCCAATGTAAGAGATTAGTACCTTTAACTATTGGTTTATGGAGTCTTTTAAAAGAAAGAGCTAGTTGTGCTACTTCCTTGGGCATGTAATCCCTTTTACTCCCCAAGGAAAGAAAGACTAGCTAGGAAAAACCTAGGAGGGTGTAAGCCCTTTTACTTCTCCTAATATTCCTTTGTGAAAAAAATTATTCCAATACAATTATGATGGGATTAGTGGAGTTTTATTCCCTTATACTCCCCAAAATCTCAACAAATTAACCTTGCAACCAAGAAAATAAGCAATAACAAGAGAGATTCCTTACCTAGTCCAAGCATTAACAAGATAAACTCCTTTTAACCAATTAAATTCCACCATAAAAGTGAGAAATAGTTTCAAGAAATATAGCACCTTACTTCTTCATCCAATATCCAAGACAAATCATCACAATAGATAGTAGCAAAGAGATATAGGTAAAATTTCCCAAACATGGTGCAAATTTCAGCCAAGGAGCCTTTCTCCAAGTGAGAATGATATGATTGAATGAAAAGAGTTTGATCTCTATTTATAAAAATATTGTAAAAAGAGTTTGTCCACTTAGCTTTAGGTTAAACCAAAAAGTAAGGGTTAAACAACCCTTACTTTTCCCCTTTACAATATTAAATTCCAATTTAACCCTAAAAATGCACATAAGAATCCCTAAATATGACGTCAACCCTCTCTAGACTTTTTGACATTTTTAGGTGGATGTTAAGCTTGGAGATGAATATTTGGGCATCTAAAGGATCCTCCCTCATGCACTAGGCTCATCTCTATCATGAAAAGGGTATTATTCCTCCAAACATTCCAAGTTCCCATCTCCACCACCAAACCCTAGCCCTCGGGCACTAAGAAGATCTCCTAGTCTGACATTTTGGCCTCAAGAAGAAAAACATTGGGATATTAGGGGCTAGGTGAGGTCCTCCAAGGTGCCTCTCAAGCCTCTAAAGGTTTTCATCATTGTCTGGTTTTTGGGGTCATTGTATCCATCATGTGGGCTTCATGCCCCAAGGAATTCCAAGCTAGGCTTGTTCTTTCATAATTGTCCACCAACTAGGTCCTGCAAAGACAATGAATACACCCTCCAAGGATCTCAAGTAAAATGCATCATGATAAGTAAATTAAATCAATAAAAGAGACACCTAATAATGTGCATCAAAAACCACCTCATCAAACTAAACAAGTTCTCAAAGACCCTATGCAATTTTCCAAGTTTAGGTATGGGAGGGTTGACAATGTGACCTATTGGGTGAATCATACTTCAAGTCTATGAGTGTTTCCTAAGTGGAATCCTCTCTAAGTCATATGGAGACAGTGACATGGATGGGGGAAATAATTTTGGGAATGGGGTTCATGACATACAATGGATTGTAGTGTCTCATCTATGGGTGCCTTTGTAAAGGGTGTGTTGCACCTTCATTTTTAGTGCATCCTTTTTCCAAGCCCATTTATTGCCATTAATTAATTAAGGTCCAAACACTAGGTACTCCCTATGGGATAATCAATTAGCTTGGGGGGAAGTACCATGATGTCACTTGAAGGTAGAGGTACAAAGAGTGCCATGGGTGTATAGTGTAGATTGTAACACAATTGTGTAGATCCCTCAACAAGTGGGACATTTATACATATGTGTTTGATTTTGCAGGTCTTTCATATTTAAGGAGAAACATTTCATTGTTATCAATACTTTTTTGGGAGAGCATCTAGAAGGCTCATAATAAGTCTTTTATCTTTTTCCATCTACATTCCCTCTGGGCCTTCATCCCCTTCTTCGCAGGAAATGAGGGACAATGCCTTCTTGGGTCAGTACACCCAAAAATCCCAAAAGATACGACGATAAGGGGATGAAATGTGGAAAGTGGAAAGTATGTTTGGGAATGGCACGATGAACTGTCAAGGAGACCTACCAATAGAAAACCTATCCCTAAGGGTTACCACTTACTAGGGTGCAATTTCAATCACCAAGGTGAAATAGGGAAAAGAGCATAATTTCCAAGCAGACGTTACATAATCAAAAGTGGTTTTAAATGCAACAAACTCAAATGCCTCAAATATTGAAATGGCGCTCACCATAATACCCGACTTGTACCTCATGGAGAAAGACCCAATGTATTTTAGAAGCAAGATGATGTGGTGGATACCCTCATGATGAACCTAAGATATGGTGGTGTAGGCCTCTATCTATGCAAGTGGACATTGTCAACCATATGCCACTTGGTACTCCACGTATGCAACCTAAGGGCCTTGAGACATCATCTCCTTAGTTATCCTTAGGAAATGGGGATGACATGTTGTAATTCTGAGGATTTATATAGAGAAGATATGAATTTATATGGTTTTCATATATATATATATATATATATATATATATGTTTTGCACAATGTATACCTTTGTTGTGATGGAATGGCTCTAGTAATAAACATGTGATGGTTCCGATACAATTTGTTTTTATCATGTATGATTTGAATACATGTGTGTATTGTTTTACTTCTTAGTCCTAATAATTTGTTAGATATGAGTTGCATGGATGCCAATTCTGATGAATCTTCATGCGTTTATCCTTCATCTCTATCATAAGACCTTATGGTCTTTGTGATCCTCTCTGTATCTCGAGTAAGACCTTCATTAGGCTTGGTTGAAGATTGATATTCTGACACTCTGGGGTTTTTCTTGGAAAACTATGGATGAACCCTGGGTATGAAATCCCTGATGTTGAGAAGGACATGCACAAGCATGGATCAAAACGTCCAACAAATGGTTTTGTTGTTGGGACCTAAAAGTATTTTTAGGAATGATGAAGGAAATAAATGAGGTGGAATCCATCTCAGGAGGAGATTCAAGACTGGTTGATTGCAAAAGAGAATGAGTCTTCTTTACGAGAATCCTAGGGATTGAGAGTGAATTCAAACCAATGCAAGGATATGTATTTGTACACGAATATGCATGAGTTTTTTTTTTGTTGAATTTACTTTTTTATTGTTTTAATGGATAAAAAGGAAAACTCCTACCAATTATCATGTGTGGTCATTGGTACTAGTGGCTTGGGATCAAGCCAAGCTTGAAGAACTAAAAGTGTTGGATAACAAGTGGACTTTGGCTATCGACTTCTAGTTTTCTTGAATAAAAGAAAGTTTCATTATTGAATTCACCATGAAACATAATGACTCTTTCAGTGACGATGAAAGAAAGTTTACAGAAGGACCAAGAAAGTAGATGTTGGAGGAAATTCCACTTTGGAAAAAAAAAAAAATCATGGAGAAAGTGTTGATGCACATGGATCCCAATTGAATGGCTGAGTAAACTCCACTAGCGCGGGCGAGGGGGGGGTGGGGGGTTTCTGCAAAGATGATTGAAATTTAGAGAGAAGCTAGGAAAGTTAGGGAGGATCCAGAAATTGTTGAGATGAGGTGAGGTATGAAATTGATCCATAGGAGCAAAGGAGAAAAAGAGCCGAGAGGTATGCAAGAAGAGTTGAGATCACACAAAGAGAAAAAAAGAGAGGTGGAAAAGAATTAGCTAAGGGTGTGCGACGAGGGGTCAGGTCCAATATGAAAAGAAAATAAGTTGCACCAGGTGGTAGTGTGGGAGAGTATGTTGTGCCAGAGTTTATCACATACGAGGATAGGCCCACAAAGAGGTATGGCATAGAGGATATGGTGTCTAGTAGTGATCCAGGGGATCAAATTTTGCTCAAAAATAAAAGTTCATAGAATCACTTCAAAATAGACATGTCCATAGACCTCGTCATTATGAACCCAACACAACTTGAATGGGATCAAATGAACATCGTATGAGAAAGATATAGCATTCTGTTTTTTTTGTTAAACATGCAAACATTTTTTGACTGTACAATATGTACAGTGATGATGTGGCAGCTGACCGTACAGGTTATACAGCCGTACAATGACGTGGCAAGTGAGTTGGAATGATGACTCAACAGGTCTTGGTAGACATGGGAGAATGGTTATTTGACAAGTGTCAGCTTCTGGGTGAATGATATGGTGCCACATGGCCCAGTCGTGGGTTGCCATGTGGCACCCTCCAAGTGGTTGGCATTTGTTTTGGAAAAATTATATGTGACTCCATGGGAATTGAACCCACGACCTATGGGTGTGGGAAAGAGGTTTTGCAGGGTTGGGATACCATCCCACCCACATTGGTTCTTATACCATAACATCCAAATTAATTATTTGAATTGAAAAATGCATTATGGTGGCGGAGTAAAGGGTCTGGGCTAGGCCCCATCCCCTGGCGCTTTCGCATATAACCATTTCATATGACCCTACAATCCACTCAAATTTTTTCACACATGATCCATTGTCAGCCCTCAACGTTTTCCATATAACCATTACCATGTGTCCACACCTTTACCTCTTTTGGTGTGGGAATTTACGTTATGGGTTTAGCGCCATTTTTGTTTAAGCCCGCGGTTATATAACTACACCATACGTCCACGTATTTATCCGTTGGTGGAAAAAGGGGTTGGAAATTAGTGTTTATCCCCTGTTCAAATATCATTCTACTATATGACCACACCTCACCTTCACAGAGGGAGCTAGCTGACGGGCGCGCCAAAAGGGTAGGTTGTTGGCCACATGGGGCCATACGACCGAGTTGTCCGCTGGGAAAAGGGGCCAGTGCACTAACGGTCCTACAATTGCACCTAGTTTGTGGGAACCATTGTGTGTGATGGGTTTTGGTGCAGGAAACACACAGAGGCTGGGTGAGTCATTCACAGGTGTGTTTTGGTGAGCAGGTACAACAAGCTTAAAGGGGAAAACTTTCAAGAAGTGTAACTTCTTCATTTTTTGGCCAAACTAGGTGTTGAAAAAGCCCAGCTAGGGGTTTTTGGACGTTCTAAAGCCATTGAAGCCATCCATTTTGTATTCTAAGAACTCTAAGAGAAATTTTTAAGCATAATTAAAATGATCCAAGGGAAGTTGGACCAGGATATGTAGCACAAGAGAGGGGTGAACTCCTTTATCATTTGTTGTATTATGTGTTCATTGTTTTATGGTTTTATCTATTTGATCTATTTCTCATTCTTATGTAAAACTCACTGAATTTATGTGTCACTAACTTGATCCACTTACCCAAACACATGCCATTTTACACTTGAAAATTACAGAGATAAGTCTTCTTCATTTTTAAGATCTATTGGAAACATATTCATTCCATTTTCAAATCAGTTGGTATCAGAGCTTTGGTTTTTGAACGCTTGATTGTTTGCAAGTTGTTTTTGTTTTTCTGATGCTTACAAGGTTGAAGCTCACAAGAGGAGAAGGTCAACTTGTAGAGCCAAGTTCTCAACTGTCAAGAAGGAGAACTATCAAATCACCTCAAGCTTCAAGGAGATATTCACCAAGTATGTCTCATGAGGATAGCCATGGAACTCTTCCTTCAGAAGAGGAAACTTTTAGGAAATCTTTCTTTGATATGGCTGAGATGGTCAAAGTTTGTTGGATGAAAGGAATGCAAGATTGCAAGGTGAAAGCTCCAACCCTCCAAAGGGAAATGAAGACAGTGGTGATAAAAATCCAAACGGAAATGGAGGGAGTGGTGATTCTCCACCTCCTTCACCTCCATCTCCCACCTCTTCCACCATTTCACAACCATCTCCAAATTATCCAAAAGGACATGGTAAAAATCCTTTACAAACACCTTTTATAAAGATTGATATTAAGTTTGAATTGCCAATGTACAATGGAGAGGTAAATGATAAGAAATTAGATAACTGGATTCATCATATTGAAGTGTATTATAGGATACAAATAATCACAGATGATGAAACTAAGATTCAACTTGCTTCTTTAAGATTAGACAATGCAACACTCATTTGGTGGAAGGCCAAAACTCAAGAGGACATGAAGAAACATGGTAAAGCTTTATCCTCTTGGAATTATTTTATTGTTGCAATTAAAAGGAAATTTTATCCATTAGCATACATGCAAAAAGATATTATGGATTGAGAAAACTCTAGGCAAGCTAAAGGGAAAGATGTGCAAAATTTCACTCAAGAATTTAGGAGAAGAGATTTAGTTTTGGGTGTAGATTTGTCTTCACAAGATACTTTTCTCAAATACATTGGAGGTTTGCATAGCTACTTGAGGCATACAATACTTATGTTTAACCCTTTAAGTCTAGATGAAGTATGTGTGCAGGATACTCATTTAGAGGCAAGAGGAAGGAATGAACCTCAAGAGGCCAACAAGAATTTTTTTAATGGAGACAAGGGAAAGAGGAAGTTCGAAGGAAATGGAAAGGAAAATGCTTCAGTCAAGAAAGAGAGGGAGAAACTCTCTTGTAAACATTGTTCAAAGGATGGGCATGATGAATACCATTGTTGGAAACTTCGTCTTGAAAAGAGACCCAAAAAGTTCAACAACAAAGGGAAACCAAACATTGTTGCAACTATACAACAAGATTTAGGATTTGATTCGGAAGATGAAACGAAAATCACAGCCATGGATTTACAAGGTAAGAATTATGTTGCAAGTACTAGTTCTTCAAATTCTGTCATCAATGAAACTCAACATGAAAAATAAAGGATAGATATTTTCCACATAAGGGTAATTTCTAAACATACCAAGATAGATACTCTTTTTGATATGGGATCACAAGAAAACCTTATTTCTGAAGACATTGTCAAGAAACTAGATTTGGAAACTACTTCTCATCCTAAACCAACCCTTTAGGTTGGATATGTGATAATGCCAAATTGCATGTGACAAGGTGTAAACTCAGATTTTCCATCACTGCAAACTATATAGATGAGGTAGAGCTTGATGTTATTCCATTGGATATTTGTGGTATTGTGTTTGGAAGCCCATACTTATATGATAGGAAAGTCATTTTTCATCGTCATGAGAACAAGTATCATTTGTTTTAAAATGGTGTTGAGTACATTGTTAGAGAACACACAAATAAGATGAATTTGTCACTTACAAATGTTGGACAAATGAAAAGACTAGTCAATGCTAGTAAAATCCTTGTACTTTTAATGACTAAACCCAAAGACAATGATGAAGAACAAGTTCTCAAAGGATGTGATGAAAAGTTACAATCTGATTTGCATGAGGTTTTTAACGAACATGTTGAGATGTTTCAAGAACCAAAGGGATTGCCTCCAAAAGGGGGTGTCCAACAAGAGATTCTATTGCAACAAGGAGGTCCTCTTCCAAACATTGACATGTGCAAGATGTTAGTCATGGAGGATGTTGAAATCAGAAAACAAGCCCAAGATTTGCTCGACAAAAGGGTCATCAAACCAAGCACTTCGCTATGCAAGTTACCAATTGGTTTGGTACCAAAGAATGATTGTATGTGGCGTATGTGGGTAGATTTCAGAGCCTTGAACAAGACTATGAATATGATTGCTGAAGGAGACATATGGAAGAAATTTGTGAGATCAAAGTAAGCTCCATTGCATGCCTTGAAAAGCTATGTTTTCCACTTGGTGATAAGGTATAAGAAAGACTTTGATGATAAATTTGTTGATATGCTTACTAGGCCTATTGTTAGTGCTTAAGTTATTTACAAACATATTCTTATCATGCATGAGATCTATTTGGAACAATATGCTTTAGATGCTGATGTCAAACATGTTTATGTAACTTTATGTCATGCTAACCAATTTGAGGAGTTGGATTCCTATGTGCATGGTAAACTTTTGTATCTTGGCAAGCTATGTTTTTCACAGGGTGAAAGATTCAACATGATAAGAGAAACACTTTCTTCTCTTGTTGCTGGCCATTTTGGTATGGGCAAGACGGTGGCTAGATTGCAAAGCAAGCTTCCTAAGTTTTGGGATTAGCATCTACATTACTTTCAACATGATTATAAACAAGCCAAGAAGTTCATTGAACCAGTTCAGTTTGTGCAGCAAAATGTTTTGGACACACCGACCACACTTAGAAAGGGGGGTGAATGAGTGTGGGGCTATTTTTCACACTTCCCTTGACAAAACTCCTTAGTTAGCAATCACCATTTACTAATTACTTATTGCTATCATTTATAACCAGTTAAATGTGAACATGCATCAATAGCATATACCAACAACATATATCATCAATAAGTCATCATCACAAAGAACACAAAGAACAAAAGATGTATGTAAAAATTTATTTTTATTACGGACTACACTCCTTGGGTTATCAACAACAACTGAATAGAGTTACAACTCCACAAGAGAACCATCTCTACAATGCAAGACTCAGCTTACACAAATTAGCACCAACTGAGAGGAGGAATCAATCCTCAAAAGATACCAATCTGTCAATAGGTATGCAACTTGTCAGTAGTGCAGCACGCGTATGTACGTGCCCTACCAGTAGTACAACTCACGTATGTACATGACCAATCTGTACTACAGACTACGTATTTCTCTTGAGTAATTAGGGTTTTATCTCTATGAAAAACTCAAATCCTTTGTTGCCTTCAATCACATCTTATTTTGTCTTTCATTTTCCAATATGAATCATAACAAATCACAACACATCTATGCTCTCCCACAACTTACTCATGCTCCTCAACCATACAATATGAATGCTACTTAATCATGTATAAGAAATCAGTATACTATGGCAATCATATTAGTACTGAACCATAAGAGTGTTGCTCACTCTATCAATCAACCAAAATAACCATATCAGAACAACCATACCAAGAATGCCTTAAGAATTCACCATACAATAATCAAGAGTATCTATCAAGACAACTATGTAACCATACCAGAGTTTCTATGGAAGATCTGAGCCCATAGAATGTAGATCTAGAACTTGCTTTAGACTTCAAGAACCTGGCATCAACTCACACTTAAGTCTCCATTGGCATCCATGAGAACTTGCAATCCCTCTCTTGCTCATAATAGATCTTCAAGCTATGCTCAAGAGATGATTTTTCACAAGAGACCCTTGCCTCTTATTTATACTCTCCAAGTAGCTTCCTTAGAAGCATCTTCTAGGTCACTTTGTCCACATAGCCACTTTGTTCATATTGTCACTTCTATCCAACTTTTCCCAATTTTCCACTTGTCCATGTATCCAATAGCCACTTGACTACCTAACCCATTTTCCTCTTTTTAGGGTTAACCACTTTCCATAATTAGAAATTTCTTCATTTACTTTATTATTTAAATAATCTTCCTTGACTTTGTCACTTCACTTTTAAATAATTTCTTCTTTGCAAGAACTTTGACTTCTTTGACCTTTTTGGGCTTCAAGCCAAGATATGAGGGTCCTCCAACTTCATAAGGCCATAACTCTCAAACCGTGAGGAGTTATGTGGCATTCCACATACCACCGAAAATGGTATGACAAGAACTATCCATCTAGGATAGTTTCAATGACAAATTAACTTATGTTCATTTCATTATTCCACAAATCATATTCCCATGTGGGCTTTCACCATGAGGGGACAAATTTGGAGTTCATCCATTTGTATTCCTTATAAAGACAATAATGAGTCATCAATCCAACTATGCATCATATATCAATGAAACCACATTGATCCATCTTCATCTATGCATCATATATCAATGAAAACACATTGATTCATATTCATATATGCATGATATCATATGAATATGATTCCACTTGTCATCAATCCATTCACATCAAGTCCAATACATATTACATTAGTATGCTATGACAAGACAATGTTCCTTTGACATCAATCAATCAATCAATCCTTTGGAATCAATCAATCGATCAATCAATCAATCCTTTGGCCTCAATCAATACCTTGACATCAATCCTTTGACATCAATGACAACATGATCCAACAATGTCCCCCTTTGGCATTGATGACAATAACAACATTGATGTAAACACCAATCATTGATGACAACATGTAGACAAGGCATTTCTCTACATCAATAGTCATCTCAATCACATCAATGTGACTATCTCTCCCCCTTTGACATCAATGGAGAAGGGTAGTTCTCTCCTTGGGGATGCTCCCCATGTCTGAACTCTCCTTGGGGCTGCTCCCCCTGCTTGGATGCCTTGATCTTCGTCTGAATAATCTCTCCCCTTTTGAACAAGAGATATCACTCTGATGTAATGTTGAAAACATATCGCTCATTCTACCCCTGGAACCATGCCTACATCTCTGTGACCAATTCTCCCCCTGGAACCATGGGAATAATAATGAATCCCCCTATGGGTATGTCTCCCCCTATCTTCTTTGCAATATGAACAATATGCTACCACTGCAATACACTACTCCTCAACCGGAACATAGATCAACCGCTCCTTCTATGACTATCCTTGGACATGTCCATGCATCAACTCGTGCCACACCATACATCATGAAGCAAAATATATGTCAACAATGAAATGGAGAATCATGAAAAAAATATCAACCAAGTACATCATGTGCCATATTGTGTGCCAACCATGCACAACACCCATGTACATCAACACCATAGAATATTCCATAAGACATCATCAATGGAGTGTATCAACCATATGCCTCTACCAACGTGCCAACCATGTGCCACAAACAAGTGTCATATGATTCTACCATGAATCAAGTGTCGCAATCATCAACTCAATCAATCAAGTTTCTCAACTATATCATCCCATATATCATGTACCAAAGTATATGCTAAACAAGTAATACCAATGGTGTACTTTAGCCAAGTACTATCATCCACATACATATACCATCTATGAGTGCATCAATCATTGCACTAATCATGTATCACCACATGTACCAAGCAAGTGTATCAACCATGCACCAATACCAAAAAAATGAACCACATGTATGCCATATCCACCATAAGACATGTTCCAATCATACTGCTAGTAGGTGCCTCTAACAATGTACCAAAAGTATACCAACATGCATCAAATAGAGATCAAGCTATGACTCATCAATGGTGTACAACATTACCACTTCATCAACTCATCAACTACATGTCTCAATATGTAGCTCATCCATATGCCAAATGAATGCACCAAGATATCTAACAACTATGCTTCCAATAATACATCATAAGATATATCAATGAAACTCAAATATGTACTAGACATGTACCCCAACAGATCAGCATCAACCTCCATTCATTACAACAAATACTAAGCATCCAATAATGTATGTACTAGAAGTGTGCCTCAATAGATCAATGACATCCCTAGCTAGCATCATCATGATGAATCTCATAACCAAAGTTCCATTACTTCATTGTCACAACCAGCATTGTTCTTCAATAGAAAAATGTCTCAATCCACACTCTAGGGTTAGTACCATGCATCCAAGATAGTCTTTCAATACTCAATCAAATGTCACCACCATACATACGTCAATTATGTATGCCAACATGTAATCATAAAAACCTGCAGCAAACAATGTTAGACCCTGCAACAAACCATGTCAGACCCTGCAACACAGAGTTATACCATTATACCATGCTGCAACTTTATGCATAACCTTTTTCCCCAAGGCTTTACAATAGATACGCAGCCTGCTACACAGACAACTCATGTATGTACGTGACCTATTCATAGGTCATCTCATGTATGTACGTGACTGTTACCATTGTAACCCCCGTATGATTCTGAAGATGCAAACTTGAGCTTCCGTTAAGGCTTCCATTATGCTATGGTTGTTCAGTCTTCTTTACCCACTTATGAAGGTGTCCCTGCTTCTCAGAACTTGAGCTCTGAGCTTCCATCTTTTCAAAAATGTCTTCCTTCCTAACTTCATGCCTTATTCTAGTCATGCTATATGAATTCCTCATCATGGACTTTCTTCTTGGGTTCCAACAGTCCTGGGATTTGTTACCAAATACACTATAGCTATAGCATCTCATGATGTGACAATGAACAACAATGTGTCCTATTTGATTACATCTCCAACACCTTAAGGTGTTATGAAATCTTTCATTATCTCTCCTTGCATAAAATCTGCATTCCAAAGTTTTTTGACCATATTCATTACATGAATAACAATGACCATGAAAAACATTTTCATACCTTTGCTTTGGTGTCCAAGGTGTCTCTCTTCTTTGAGGTGTAAAGATGGATTCTTGATGTCTTCCTTGCTTTGTTATTTTGAAACTTTCCTTTCCTTGTGTAGATGGTTGACTTGCAACATTATTTCCATCCTTTGAGACTAAGGGACTTACCTCATGCTTATTTGAGGTGCTTGCTTCAACATTTGTAGCTTCTTTCTTGTATCCAAGACTTGATTTATCATTTGGTGATCTTTGACTATCCAATATCTCATTCAAGATTGTTGAGCTATTCAATAATTTGTTTGGCTTCTCTACTTTCTTTCTAAGATCAAGAACTTCAGCTTCCAAATTATGACATGGATCTTCCTTTTCATTTACTTGATTCTTTAATAGTTCCTCTATCCTTTTGGCTTCTTCAATTTGGGTCTTGAGATGGACATTAACTTCAAGACTTTTTCTAATCTCATCATATATTTTCTTATTCTCTTCTATTTAATTCCTTAGTATTTTCATCTCTTCTTCCTTTCCTTCTAATTGAGTCTTTTTACTTTCTTCTTGTTCCTTGAGCATTTCCTTTAACTTCAAGATATGCCTTTGATTCTTCTTAAGAAACTTTTTAGTGTTATCGGAAAAGATAGCTATATTCTATGTAACAATGGTCATAGTTGTATTCAAATAGACCCCATTCAACTTTCCTTTTAAGCTCTAATAGTTCTTCTTCTATTTTCTCCATGGGATAACCATTATCTAACTCTACACATACCGTCTCTAGATTTTCTTCTTCACTTGTAGATAAATATTCAACATCATCACAATTTGAAATATTGCAATCAGGTGTTTTTGGAGATTCTTTACTTTCATTGATCTTGATGGAATTGTCTTCAAGGTCTTCCTTTTTGCCAACATCATCACATTTAAAATCATTGCAAATAGAGGATTTTTGAGATTCTTTACCTTCATTGTTCTTGATGGAGTTATCTTTAGGGTCTTCCTTCTTGCTTTGGTATGTCTCTTCCAACTTTATTCATAGATCCTTGGCAGTAGTGCATTGTCCCATTCTCTCTTTGATAAAACTTGAGAGTCCACTAAGAATGGTCTTGAGAGCCAATGCATCATTATTGTTCTCTTCCCTTTGAGTTGCAAACTTTGACTTGTTCTTCAAAGGAATTGATCCACCAATAGTTGTCTTCCAAATACCTGCTCCTATTTCCTTCAAGTGCACTTTCATTTCTATTCTCCATGTAGAATAATTTTCCTCATCAAGGATTGGAACTTCATCATCAATTTGTGTGTCCATGGATCTCCTCCAATCTTGTTAACACTTATAGTGAAGGCCTTCTTTGATTCCAATTGTTGGACACACCGACCACACTTAGAGGGGTTGTCAATGAGTGTGGGGATATTTTTCACACTTCCCTTGACAAAAATCCTTAGTTAGCAATCACCATTTACTCATTACTTATTTCTATCATTTATAACCAGTTAAATGTGAACATACATCAACAACATATACCAACAACATATATTATCAATAAGTCATCATCACAAATAACAAAAAGAACACAAGATGTATGTACAATTTTATTTTTATTACAGACTACAATCCTTGGGTTATCAACAACAACTGAATAGAGTTACAACTCCACAACAGCACCAACTCTACAATGCAAGACTCAACTTACACAACTCAGCACCAACTGAGAAGAGGAATCAATCCTCAATAGATACCAATCTGTCAATAGGTACACGACCTGTCAGTAGTGTAGCACACATATGTACGAGCCCTACCCATAGTACAACTCACGTATGTACACGACCAGTCTGTACTACAACCTGCGTATGCCTTCTGAGTAATTAGGGTTTTCTCTTTATGAAAAACTTAGATCCTTTTCTACCTTAAGTCATATCTACTTATGTCTTTCATTGTCCAATATGAACCATAACAAATCAAAACACATCTATTCTCTCCCACAAATTAATGATGCTCCAAAACCATACCATATGAATTCTACTTAATCATGTATAAGCAATCAATATACTATGGCAATCATATCAGTACTGAACCATAAGAGTGTTGCTCACTCTATCAATGAACCAGCATAACCATATCACAACAACCATACCAAGAATCCCTTAAGAATTCACCATACAATAAGCAAGAGTATCTATCAAGATAACTATGTAACCATACCAGAGTTTCTATGGCATATCTAAGCCCATACAATGCATATCTGGAACTTGCTTTAGACTTCAAGAACCTGGTATCATCTCACACTCAAGTCTCCATTGGAGTCCATGAGAAATTTCAATCCCTCTCTTACTCATAATATATCTTCAATCTATGCTCAAGAGATGATTTTTCACAAGAGACCCTTTCCTCTTATTTATACTCTCCAAGTAGCTTCCTTAGAAGCATCTTCTAGGTCACTTTGTCCACATAGCCCCTTTGTTCATATTGTCACTTCTGTCCAACTTTGTCCAATTTTCCACTTGTCCATGTATCCAATAGCCACTTGACTACCTAACCCATTTTCCTCTTTTTAGGGTTAACCACTTTCCATAACTAGTAAGTTCTCCATTTACTTTATTATTTAAATAATCTTCCTTGACTTTGTCACTTCACTTTTAAATAATTTCTTCTTTGCAAGAACTTTGACTGATTTGACCTTTTGGGGCTTCAAGCCAACATATGAGGGTCCTCCAACTTCGTAAGGCCATAATTCTCAAAACGTGAGGAGTTATGTGGTGTTCCACATACCACTAGAAATGGTATGACAAGCACTATCCATCTAGGATAGTTTCACTGACAAATTCACCGATCTTCATTTCATTATTCCACACTTAAGTATGGGTTTCCTAACCATACTTATAGGATAACTCATCCATAAAGCGTCTTCCCATGAGGGATTTCACCATAAGGGGATGACTTTGGAGTTCATCCATTTGTATTCCTTATCAAGACAATAATGAGTCATCAATCCAACTATGCATCATATATCAATGAAACCACATCAATCCAACTTCATCTATGCATCATATATCAATGAAAATTCATTGATCCATCTTCATCTATGCATCATATATCAATGAAAACTCATTGATCCATATTCATCTATGCATGACATCATATGACTATTATTCCACTTGTCATCAATCCATTCACATCAAGGACAATACATATTACATTAGTATGCTATGACAAGACCTTGTTCCTTTGACATCAATCAATCAATCAATCCTTTGGCATCAATCGATCAATAAATCAATCCTTTGGCATCAATCAATCCCTTAACATCAATCCTTTGAAATAAATCATTTGACATCAATGACAACATGATCCAAAAAAACGTTCAAGAAAAATTGATAATGAGCCAAGCCAAGTACACAACAAGGCATGACACGTTTCATACTAGTCTCAAAGGCACCAATCCAAGCAAGGATGGATGGATTGAGATTGTAAGGGTGAGGGAACTAAACTATCATCTACATATTGACTAAAAGTAGTCTTTTGGAGGTCCAAAAGATTCCCAATGGGGAGGTGTGATCCAGAGGATCAAATTTTGCTCAAAAATCAAAGTGCTCAGAATCGCTTCAAAACAGACGTGTGCATAGGCCTCGTCATTAAGAACCCAATGTAACTTGAACAGGATCAAAAGGACGTTGTATGAGAATGATATCGTGTTCTGTTCTTTTTTCCAAACAAGAAAATTTTTTGCTAACTATACAATCCATACAGTGTTGACATGGCAGCTGACCATACAGGCCATACAGTCATATAGTGATGTGGTAGGTGAGTTGGAATGTTGACTCAGTAGGTGTTAGCAGATGTGGGCGAATGGTTATTTGAAAAGTGTCAGCTTGTGGGAAAATGATATGGTGCCACGTGGCCCAGTCGTGGGCTTCCACATGGCACCCTCCAAGTGGTTGGCGTTTGTTTTGGAAAAATTATATGTGACTCCATGAGACTCGAACCCATGACCTCTAGGCATGGGGGAGAGGTTTGGAAGGGTCGAGATACCAACCCGTCCACATTGGTTCGTATACCATAACATTTGAATTATTTATTTGAATTGAAATATGTATTATGGTGGCAAAGTAAAGGGTTGGGGCTAGGACCCAGCCCCCGACGCTTTCACGTATAACCATTTCATATGACCCTACACTCCACTCAAATTTTTGCATGTGCGATCCATTGTCAACCCCCGATGCTTTCCATATAACCATTACCATGTGTCCACACCTTTACTTCTTGGCGCGGGAATTTACGTTATGGGTTTAGCGCCATTTTTGTTTAAGCCCCCGGTTATATGACTAAACCATATGTCCATGTATTTATCCGTTGGCAGGAAAATGGGTTAGCACTTAGTGTTTAGTCCCCGGTCACATATCATGATACTATATGACCACACCTCACCTTTGCGGAGGGAGCTAGCTGACGGGTGTGCCAAAAGGGTAGTTCGTTGGCCACATGGGGCCATACGACCAAGTTCTCCACCGAGAAAAGGGGCCAGGGCACTAACGGTCCTACTATTGCGCCCAGTTTGCAGAAACCATTTTGTGTGTTGGGTTTTTGTGCTAGAAACACACACAGGCCAAGGAGTCTTTCACAGGTGCGTTTTGGCGAGTAGGTACAACAAGCTTGAAGGGGAAAACTTCCAGGAAGTGTAACTTCTTCATTTTTTGACCAAACCAGGTGCCGAAAAAGCCCATCTAGGGGGTTTTGTACGTTCTAAAGCCATTAAAGCCATTAATTTTTTATTCTGAGAAATGTAAGACAAATTTTTAATCATATTGAAAATGATCCAACAGAAGATGGACCAGGAGATGTAGCCCAAGAGAGGGGCGAACTCCTTTATCATTTGTTGTTTTATGTGTTCATTGTTTGATGGTTTTTATCTGTCTTATATGCTTCTCATGCTTATGTAAAAATCACTAAATTTATGTGTTAGTAACTTGATCCACTTACCCAAATACATGTCATTTTACACTTGCAAATTAAAGAGATAAGTCTTCTTCATTTTTAAGATCTATTGGAAACATATTCATTCCATTCCTAGATCAAGTAGGGATACCAATAGTGATACTAGCTTGGTCCTAGGTGATGAAGTTTACACCCCTTGGTTTTTGTGGAGTTCCACAACCTTAGAATAACATGAAGCGTAGAACAGTGGTGCGTTGATAAAAAGAGAGGATGACACGTGGATCAATAGTGCATTGTTAACACACAAGTTGTAGGTTTGGAAAATTCCAACCCAACCACCAAAATGGCGACAAATTAGAGAGAACCTACCCACCGCCACCTTAGGCAGGTGTTCCCGTCACTTTAGAGGTGAAATGGTCACCTCAAGGGGGGAATCCTGGTGACCCTAGGGGGAAATGAGATGGAAAGTGAGATATATGAATGGAGGCCCCCATAGGTCAAGTTACTATATGGAAGAAGGTTTGAGAAATGATTCTTAGTAGAGGTTTAAGGTTTCCAAGTCCTTGGGTACCTACTGAGAGTGTTTGTTCATTCCCAAGACACAAGAAAAAATAGTTGTTCACATTATATGTTAGGTGGAAAGGAAAGTTAAGCTTGATTTCCCTAATTGCAGTAGTAAATTGAAATGTATATCAGCAAGAACAATAGCTATTTACTGCAAAATTAACCATCAAAATTGTTAAATAATTATTGGACAATGAAGCACTAAACCAATAGATAACATTCCAATATTCAAGCACAAACTTTGACAATAAAAGAGGGATTCTAGATAGTGTTTTCAGAGAATTATTGTAGCATCCTTATGGCTGTAGAATTTTTTTTCTACAACATCAATATTCAACCACCAAAAATTACAAGTAAACCACCCAAAAGATGCAGAATGATTAGTAGATTAATATTGCAGCTTCTTAGCAATTTTTGACAGATGAATAGTGAGTAAGAGAAAGACATTAAATGAATTTTTTGTAGACCTAATGGTTGTAGTATAAATTTTATAAAATAAATAAGATACCCTTTGCTAATCAAAATTCCCTTGTGGCCTTAGCAAGATTAGAGCACATAGAATAGATTCCAATTTAGACAATCACAAAATCTCATGTTTTCACGTATACCAATGCAGTGATTTTATTTCTCCAATGCAAAGAATATTAGTGCCTTTAAATATTGGGTTGTGGAGTCTCAAAATTAAAGAGCTAGGTGAGCTACTTCCTTGGGGGTGTCAACCTTTTTACTCCCCAAGGGAAGCTAAACTAACTAGGAAAAACCCTAGGAGGGTGTAAACCCTTTTACTCCTAGTATTTCCTTATGCAACAAAGTATTTCAAGAAAATTACAATGGAATTAGTGGGTCTGTATGCACTTATAATGCCCAAAATATTAATCAAATTAACCTTGAAACCAAGAAAAGAAAAAATAGCAACAAATATTCCTTACCTAGTCCAAGCATTAACAAAATAAACCTCTTTTTAACTAAGAAAATCCACCACAAATCAAGAAATAGTCCTCCACTAGAGATAGTGTATCATCCATCCATCCAATAGCCAAATTAAAACCATTACAAGAGATTAGTAACCAACAAACAATGAAAATTTTCCAAATAGGGTGAAAATTTCAGCCAAGTATCCTCTCACAAGAGGAGAGTTATGTTATGAAATGAGATTCACATCATCTCTATTTTTAGAAAAACTTTAAAACATAGTATGTCCACTTAGAAAGGGTAAAACATAAGATAAGGGGTCAAAAACCCTTATCTTACCCTTTTCATCAAACAATAATATTTAATTTTCACTTTAACACAATAAAAACCCTAAAAATAAGATGATGTCCCACCTTTAGGGGATGTTTTGACCACTTGAGAAAGTAGTTGGAAATGAAAATGGAGGTCGTTGGGGCTCCTTGATCCTCCTCATAAATTTATAGGATCAATCCATGTCTCCTCTGATGAAAAAATTCCAAGTGTCAATGTGAAAAAATTTCATCACCATCAAACCCCCCAAAGGATGACATCAACCCTCAAAATATGACGTTTTGCTTCTCCTAGGAAAGTTGTTTGGGTGCTAGGTGTTGGATAAGATCCTCCATGATGCCATTTAATCCTCCAAAGGTATTTCTTTGTGATCCAATGTGTGGGATTACAACATCCAACCTGTGGGCTCCTTTCCCCATGGAAGCCCAAGCTAGGCTTGTTCTCCCAAACCTGGTCACCAAGCAAGGTCCTGCAAAACAAAAGGGTACACCCTCCAAAGATATTTAGTCAAAGATATCATGAAAAGTGTAAACCACATATAATAAGCAAGGAACCTAAACATGTGCATAAAAAATACCTCATCAAATTAAACAAATGCTCAAAAACCCTATACAATTGACCAAGTTTAAGTATTGGAGGGGTGTCATAGAAGTCCTATTGGGTAGACTAAATCCCTCATGTAGGAGATGCTCCCAATGATGGCCTTTCAAGGTTATGTAGTGGATGATGAGGTGGAAGGGGTTTAGAATTCATAGTTCAATGATTTTCATGACATACAAGGGCTCGTATTATCTCATTTATGGGTGCATTTGTAGAGCGTGTGTGGCACCTTCATTTGCGACGCACTTTCTCCAATCCCATTTTCTTTCCATTCTTTATTTATTTCATGTTTTAAGGAATAAGTTGAAGGCCACTATCCTGGCATGGTGTCCATATAATGACAATGTCATTCAAAACTACCTCGCAAAAATGAGAAGGTTGGCTCGTGATGAGACCCCCTTTCTCTTAGTTGTGTAAGTGAGAGACACTACCTTGTCTTGGTGACCAGATGATGGTAATGTCATATCTCTAAATACTCATGATCATTATAGGTAGGCTTGTGATAAGACCTCCCATCCTCCAACTAACCCCTTAAGCGTTCACTATCATTTATTTTGTAGGTCCCCCTTTTCTTACAAAGAATCGTTTCATTTCTTTCTTGGGGATCCCTGGGCGAAGCATCTGGAAGCTCTATATTTAGGATTTTATATTTTTATTCAACAACAATCCCTTTGATCCTTCAACCCCTTCTTCCCATGAAATGAGGTACATGCCCTTCTTGGATCACTAAATTCAAAGGGCCTAGAAGAGGGAAGTATGATGGGAATGTAATGAGCGAAAAGTGGTAAGTATGGAAGGTATGAGAACCCCTCAAGAGAACCCCAGTCACAAACCTTCCCAAAGGTTGGCCACTTACTAGCAAATATATGACACTCACCAAGGTGAAAGAGGGTCAAAATCATAATTTCCAAGAAGACACTCTATAATAAAAATTAGCTCAAATACAACATTTTTAAATGGATTAAATATTAGGGTGATTACCTGCCACAATACCTGACTTGTACTGCATGGATAAAGACCCATCTTCCTTACAAAATCTAGCTAGTGTGGTGGAGGCGTTGATAATGGATCAAAATTTAGTGATAGAGTGGGCTTCTGTATGTGCAAGTGGACATTGTTGGTCATGTAATCTCTCAGCACTCCATATCTACAACCTGAGGGCCTCAAGACATGATATCTTTAGTTATCCAAAAAAATGGGGATAACACTGCACTATTCATAGAGGAAAATTGTGCACAAAGTGGTAGTGTGCAGATCAAACCAAGAGACAAAGAAAATATTTGTAGTGTGGAGGTTAGCACAGAAGATATATCACACATTTTTGGTGTGCAATTAGGATAGTAATGTAGAGTGGAGCATGTTGGTGTGCCAGAAGAAGAGGAAGATGGAGGCTCTCCAAGTGGTGGGGGAGTTGAATTGACAATAGTAGATGGTTTTGAATGGGTACAAGTAGACAACTCTCTAGGTCACCTCGTGAGACGTTTCATAAAAATATGGACTTACCCCCCTTTGTACCACCCCCCTTGTGCATTTTTAATCAAGAAGAAAACATAATAGATAGTGAATATATTGAAGTAGAATAAAGAGAAGAAGAAAAGAGAAGTGAAGAGACGAGTGAAGAAGAAGGTGAAATTAGCAATACTTTACCTCGAGTAATAGTGGTGTGGAAAAATCAAGCCCCTAGTAGTAAGAGAAGAGGAATTAGCTTGAGTTTGAAGATGTAAAATCAATATAGTACAATGAGACTACTCGTGTTCCATAGAACGATTAAGGATGATGCATAGCAACACTAGTTTACATGTTAAGTGATCTAGTATGTGAATATAATCACAGACGAAGCTTCCAAAATCACACAGTTGGAGACCACGTTTAGGGATAGAGCCTTGATGTGGTATATGAAGTATAAGGCTATTGTTTTAGTGGGACAAGTGAGGTTCCTACTAGCCAAGATTAAGTAGGATCTACTAAGGAATTTCTAGAAACCTAAGTTAGAACCCCCATGTATCACATAGATAAAAGATATCAAGAAGAAGGAAGGAGAGACTGTATGGGATTATGGCCATCGGTTTAAAAGCTTTTTGGATAGGCTAATGTTCCAAATCTAGGTATGTGCACCCCGGGGAATGGTTTATCACCAGGTTAATTCCCCATATCCAAGTCCCTATAACCAACAAAAGGTGACGACTCAAGAAAAGGTGGTAGAAATTTCCATGCATCTAGAAGCTACATAGGGAGGGGTAGAGATGTCAGCAGGTTTGAGATAGGTTTATTCACAACTGGCCAACTTAATGATGCAATTCCAATATATCGCTAAGACGAAGTTCATGCATGAACACATATGGTGTACTAGCTATTGCTCTGAAGGGAATTGGAGATATTAATGCATTGCCCTACCAAATTATGTGGCAACATGTGCACCCAGTCCATTTCCATTTGGGAAGACAGAATGGTGTGAAATATGTATACTTCTAGGCCATGTGACACCCCACTACCCAACCTTGCAGAAGTACTATACGATGACTCACTCTCCATTATGCAATTTTTGTAAATCTATCAAGCATGATGTCAATAGTTGTTAATCACTCCAAGTAATGCAATATAGTATCCACGACGCATTCCCATTATAGGAGGAACATAAAGGTGGCGAGTGTGGTGGTGCGGAAAGAGGAAGATACCAAGGAGGTCCCCAGGGTGGATATGCACATAGTCGTAGCCAAGGATATGGTAGAGAGGGAGGTAGGGCCCCCACATGTTTTAATTGCAGTAATATTGGTCATGTCTCATGATTTTGTACCAAACAATGTGTTCTCTCTACATATTGTTATAGTCTTGAGCATGTCACTGAGGATTTTCCTAACTTACTATAGAAGTGGGAGGACAAGAAGACAAATTGTAATATGGTTCATTTCTAGCCAGGAAAGATTAAGAAGAAGAACGGGGAGGTTGATGTCTGGGTAGTAACCCATGAAGGGGTGAAACAGGAGTAGACTTCGAGAATGGTGAAGTCTTAGGTAAGAATATGGATGTAAAGATAAGGAAGGAACCTATGTTCCATTCAAAGTTTGAGGCTTCCTAGAAAAAACAGTTTTTGCATGATGTGCAAACAACACTGGAAGAGAAAAGAGCGTGCGAGGATTTGTAACACACAACTTAGAGGTCAATAGAGGAGGCTCAAATTTGAGAAGAAGTGCATAGGGAGACACAAAGGTCATTAGAAGAAGCTTGGATTCGCGAATAAGTGCAACACGCAATGCAAGGGTTGTTGGAAGAGGCTCGCACACGTGACGAATTATAGTGCGTGACTCAAAGATCATAGGAGGAGGTTCATGTGCGTGAAGGAGGAGGTTCACATGTGCGAAGAAGTATAGCACATGACACAACAATCAATAGAGGAGGATCACAGATAGATTGAACTATGACGCACTGAGAAGAAGGCCTATGAAGAATAGCGTCAAGAGGAATTGCAATGCACAACACGTGCATAAGTCTTACATGAACTGGGTCGTAAGGAAGACTTTGAATACTAAGTGAGTTCTTTCTTGCACTACTATTTGTGACTGTTGAACAATCCCAAAGCTACAAGCAAGTTCAATTATATTTTATCTACTTGCATGAAAGAACAAGCAGTGGAGGCTACCATATCTGCTCCTCTACTAGAAAGAGATGTATGTCAGATCATAAGGAAAAATCACACTAGCCGAGAATTTAAGATTACAACAAAGATTGGTGGCTATGACATGGATGGAGTCATGTTGGATCTAGAGTGCAACATGAATAATTTTTTGAATAAATCTTGGGAGGTGATGGGGAAAATGAATTTGGTTTGGTCTCCCATCTAGCTCTGCTTGGCCAATCAATACAAGATCTACCCAATATGTCATCTAGATCAAGTGGAAGTAATCATATAAGGAGTAAAAACAATGGCCAATTTTGAGGTCATAGATATTATGGATGAATTGTTGATACTGAGAGGGGGGTGAATCAGTATCAAGTACAATTTAAAAACCTTTTTCAACTTATACTTAAACCATTCCATTATATCAAATGAGCAATGAACAATAGTATAAGAGTTACACCAATACACCACAATACACCATGCACAATATATGAGAAATAATCAATAGTTTTTGTTCAAGGGAAGTAATGAATTCCAAAGGTAGCTATAGATTCGAAATGTAAAGGGAGGGATAAACCTCCAGGAGGAAGATACAATCCTCCAATATCAAGAGATATTTGAACTCTCTATCCTTTCCCCTTCCTTCCACCCAAGAATATATGAGAGATAATAAAACTTTACATTAAATCATCACCATCAATCATCACATAGAACCTAATAATGCTTTTTGAGACTTC
>SNQJ01S0010638.1:122940-134995 GCA_010110895.2 Picea sitchensis | reverse complement strand
TGTTCCACATACCACAGGAAACAGCATGATGTATACTATCCATTCATGGGTGTTGTATATGCATGTGCATTTTCCTTCATGTCCAAATACCTTTATCAATCTTGCGGTCCAAAACCCATGACTAGGGTTGACATCAATGACAAAAATAAATCTTCCAACATGAATTTGATCCATATCATGCATTATTGGGTGTTGACTAGGCCTTTGAAAATAATGCGGTTTTAAACATGAAGAAGAGGCATATGTTCTTTGAAATAGACACCCTAGTGTGATTACACCACTAGGTCCATATGAAGGTGACCAGTATAATGAGCCTGTGGATGAGGATGTGTGAAGCTCGGTCATTGAGAACATTTATAAGATCACAAGACATAGAGAGGACTACATCATCCCACCGTAGATGGAGAGTTAAATTGGAGGAGTGTCAAGTATTATGACATGGATTCTAAGGATGCCATGGATACGTGGAAGAATAATATCTATGAATTTTTCACTCGTAGGTGCACAAGGATAACAAAAGTAGTGCGATGGATCGGGTTTGAGTTGTGCGATGCCCCACAGTTTGATGGGACAAGGTCAATGGATACGTTCCTTATATAGATGGAGAAAAATATTCCCACAGAACAAAGACTTTAGGACATGGATGAAAAGGTTAAAGGGACACTTGCATGGTGGTGGGCGACACAACACCCAAATATTCAAAACTAGGCACATGTGGTTGATTTCATAAAGGTTCGATTCCATCCCATCGTTGACTTCTCACTAGACAATCGATACAAGGGTATGAAGGATCCTTAAAAACATATTTATTTTTGTGAACTTAGTTGGACCTAAAAAAATATCCCTCAATCCGAATGGGTACATCAGTTTTTTCACATGATGGACATGGTCCCTAGAAGCTGGTAAGTTCAGGAAGAACTCATGAGACAAACAATTGAGTGGACCCATATGAGTTCCCAGTTTATTTCAACCTTCAATTTCACCACAAAATATCCATCTCATGTAGAGGCTCTACGCTAGATTACATACTTTATTTTTCATTGGCAGCCAAAGGACACCGCCCCTAGGGTGGTCTACTCATACCATTAGTCGATGGAAAAGATGAAATAATCAGTACATTGTTGGAAGATTGATGTTGAAAATATTGATGACGATGACCCTTGCGACATCCAGATCAAAGAGTTAGAAGGAGAACGTGTTATAATAGGTAAGGTGACAGAGATGGCTACATCAAACTATGATGGCCCAATAAAAACCAAGAAACATGATATTGACATAGAAGAAGCCCCCAAGATGGCCATTATTGGAGATTATTGGGATAAGGAGAAGGTCACTCATGTGGCTAACCTCCTTAAGTAATACGAGGAATTGTTTCCTTGGATTTTTTATAAGATGAAAGGAATTGCTAGATCATTGGGAGATATGAAGATTCAACTCAAACTGGATGCCAAACCGGTCAAGGGAAG
Organism: Picea sitchensis; assembly: GCA_010110895.2. Taxonomy (NCBI): domain Eukaryota; kingdom Viridiplantae; phylum Streptophyta; class Pinopsida; order Pinales; family Pinaceae; genus Picea; species Picea sitchensis. The sequence goes on along the minus strand of SNQJ01S0010638.1, from coordinate 133,529 downwards.
TCCTTATCGCTTCAATCCTAAGTATAAATAAAAGGTGCACAAAAAACTAGATTGAATGTTGGATGCGGGAATTATTTTCCCTATCAAGGAGTATGAATGGATTAGACCTATGGTGGTGCAACCCAAGAAAACTGGGGAGATTCGAATATGTGTCAATCTGAGGAGTTTGAACACATGTTGCATCCATGACCCTTTCCAGACAAACTTCACATATGAGGTGATGGAAAATGTTGGCAACCGAGAAGCCTACTCATTCATAGATGGATTCTCAACATATCATCAAGTTTGGATCATAGAGGAAGATCAAGTCAAAACCACCTTTGTGACTAAATGGGGGTCATTTGCATATACAGTCATGCCCTTTGGCTTGAAAAATTCCCCTGCAGTGTTTTCCCAGATAGTGGTCACAACCTTCAAGGAGTTTATCCACAAGTTCCTTGAGGTATTTTTGTGGATAAATTAGTGAATGCAGACACAAACCAATCTCCCTAGTTCGGGCACCCGAAACCAGAACAAAACCAAACAGAATACACTATTTTCCTTAGGTTCAAAAGAGACATAAAAGGTAGAATTTGATACATTTTTAATCATTGTTTTTCCTCGCAAGTTGTAACTACAAGTTCTCAATTAAATGCTTCTTAAAAGTAGAGATCTGCAAGAGGAATAAACAAAATAGTGAAAGAAACCAATATCTATATATCTCAATAAAACTATGTAAATAGCCAAGGAGAAATACACACAAAGATCATTGGAAATCTTAGTTAAGAAAGGAAAATGTATCAATGTATTAAATAATTAGGAAAAAACTTACAACTGGTGCCTTAGCATTGACAAGCTCCTTCCAAAAGTTCAATGTTTCAATACCCTCATAGCCTCCATAGATTCCATCATCACCACCAAATTACTTTAGCACAACTAAATCTCTTAGGGCCAAAGTGAGATTCACAAACTCTCAATTACAAATCCGGATCTATTCTCAATTCACCATAATCCCATTATTCCTTTATTCTTTCCTCCATTTTTCTTTGGAAGATTCCTCTTTTTATAGAGTAGAGAGGAATCCATGAGGAGGTTAAGATCTCACCAAATCAGGACAGGTGGGTGAGATCCACACCTATTGGTAACAAACTCATCATGGAGCCTTCTCATCTAAAATCTTTGAGATCTTCTTCTTTTTCCCACGTATGAAAGGTTGTTGCACCCTTAAATCTAAGAAAAAAGAGACGTTTTTGCACCTGGTAGTGATGTAGACTATGACAAGTAAAGTTGTCGCACCTTTCTAGAGTCCAACCTGTGAAAAGTCTTTAATTTAGGGATTTTTAGAGTTGCTTCTTTCCAAGTGACTTCTTCCCAACACTTCTTCCAAAATTTTATTCCTTTAAGGTTTCAGAGAGACAGTTTTAGCACCTACAACAAAATGTTGTATAATAGAATGGCCCCCGAAGTATGAATTTAGAAATTTTGATAGCTGAAATACTTTTCCTGATGGGAATTGAAACAGAGAACACACCGATTGGAGACCTGTCAAAACACAAAGAACATTGCAGTAAAATATTTTATCATCACTGTGGTAGGCATCCCCAAACTTATAATATAAGAGACTCTAAGCATGGTTGTTGACCAATACATTGTAGATCCATGATATCATTTGCTAATGATATGGACACTAAGAATACACCGTGGATCCCTATCGCCATGATTTAATGAACTCATATCCACCAGAATATACAATGTGGATCTATAAATTGTGACAAGAACATAGCCACAAATCAATACACTGTGGATCTATGTGACATCATTACTTTGAATACTTTCCATCTCAACCTGAGAAATCGAAATCAAAAGAGAATCCCCCAGGGTCTTCCCCTCATTCCTAATTTTGTCGTACAATTCTCACCATGTGAATATATGTCTTCGAGTCAAACATGGTAGAAACCATTTGATTACCAGTCATTGATGTATATCGTTAAGAAGTGTGAGAGAAATCACCATTGATGTTAATGATTCTCAAGGTACTTTAACTACAATCCTTTGAATGTGAATTGATGAGTTGAAGTTGAACATTCAAAGAAATATTAACATCAGAGGTCAATGATAAAAACCTCTTTCAAAAGAGAGGATACTTTCCATTAGGGCATGCAATTTCCAAGGTACTAGTGTAGCTTCTAAATCATCTTCCTAGATAATGATTTGGCATCGACATGAAGTGATTCGTCGCAGGAGGTCCTTGATGTATCCCCCATCAACAACATGAAATAGGTAAAAGATTTGTAGTGATAATTCAAAATAATTTTTTAGGACTGACTCAGGGATAGCCAATGAGATCAAAGGCTTAAAGGACTACAAAAAGGGTCGATGCAATATAAGTATTAGGTTTAATTTCTCTCTAACATTGAAATAATAAAGTTTTTGGAAGAACTTACTTGATGAAGATCACAAGGTAAGATATAGATTCCTAAAGAGCATGATCTTGAATAAGAGACAAACATATTTCCAAACTTTGACACAAAACAATAGAAGATGTCATGTTCGAGAGTGACTTCTACCATGAATATGGATTTAAAACACAGTTTCCCTTCCCAATTTTCCCCACCATGCTTGGCAAGTACATCTTTATTTTTTAATGAGATTGAGGAGGATAAGAAATTATCATCTATAACCTCGTCCTTCAGACATGTCCCTTGAAGTATGTTTAACGAACCCTACGAAGGAGTGGTTCAGTCCCATATGGGTCTTCCATTGTATACTTTACGAGTCCAGAGGAAGTAAACTCGGTGGTTTTTCTTGTTTAGAGAGTTTGAAAAACACTTAAAGAAAACTCCGAAAAAATTCCTTTTTCATAAAGTTTAGTCTCCCAAGTCTGAAAAAGTATAAAATAATCTAGGGGAGAACTCTTCTAGTGAAAACGGATGTACCCCTAAAGCATACCCTTTTCATAATTAGTCTAACAAGGCCGAAAAAGGGGTAAACTACCACTCAAAAGACTCTTAGTCAAACATTTTAACAAGTGTGAAAGGAAGCAAGTTCACTCAGCAATATTTTCGTTTTTAATAGGGTTTCAGAAAGAACTTAGAGAAAAAGTCCCTTTAGAATATTTTGAAGTTTTAAAGTTTTTTCTCAGAAAACAATAAAAATAATACATCACCTTAGTTCCATGTTTCGTATGAATGTTCCTAGCTGCACAAAATCAAACAAAAGTATTAATAGCACTTGGAACTATACAAAAGTGGTTAATCATATGAAAAATAACATGACAAAGAATATTCTCTTAGGTTAAAAGGGGGGAAAAATCGTTAATTTTTACCATTTTACCACTTGGAGTTAGAGAAATAGTCCATTTGTGATGAATTTTCAAGTGTTGATTCCAAAACATCCAGGAAACCAAATCCACTTTTGTCTATTCTAGGTTGGTCCTCTTTTCCTCCCATTTCAATTTTTTTCTTTTTTAAATCATTTTATTCAATTTCTAAGCATTTATGGGTTCTAAACCAAGCCCTAAATTGCGATGCAAGGTTGTCGCATGCATCCTTTATCGAGGACCGCGACAAAAAAAATTGTCACAGTCTTCCTTGTTGGGATGCGAGACAATGTTGCTCTATGTTTTAAAATGTAGAGCGACAAGCACAAAAGCCATTTTTTTTTAAATAGGGTAAAACGGACCCATAAATTTTGAATTTTTAGTATGGATGAGGCTTGTGTATGTTGTTTGCAGGTGTTTTTCTGAGAAAAATGTTGGAATGGAGGGAAAGAGAGCATGAGCTCGAAGATCAAATTTCTCTTAATGATCCAAATACAATGGCTACCCTTCAAAATTGTGGTTTGTTGAAGTTTTTTAAGCTTAGTAGCATGAGGGTTTAGGTTCCTCTTCTAGAACACCTAGTGAAGATGTGGGATCCTAACAATCAAGTTTTTAAGGTTGGGCTACACGATATTTCTCTTTAGATAGAAGATATATACTTCTTGACTAGATTATCTAGAAGAGGAAAAAGGGTCTCTCTATCTCTCTTTTGAGGAGGGGGTGTGAAAAATGAGACTCTCGTGATAAACCATTATTTTCCGTGGGCTAGTAAAGTCAGTGGAAATATCCCAATCCATGATGTGAGATATTTATTTGAGGATAATATTATTTACCATTGTACGGGTGGTTGGGAGTCAAGCACTACATTTAGCTACCAATGCTCAGATGAAGTACATCATTGATTGTATGGCCCCTACAATGTTTAACTGGTGTGAGGGATTGTTGGAAAACATGAAGGATCAACTGACCAAGTGTAAAACTGGTCAGTTGTAACAATTTGGATATGGATCCATTGTAGTATCCTTTTCAAATTTACCTGCTCCTAGTATATCCCGATCCTGATCATATAAAAGGACCAAGTCACCTTCGTAAAAAACATGAGGTTTAATAGTCTTGTTATACTAAGCTTTGACAATTTTCTTATGAGTTTTGTTCGCCAAAGAAGCATCACGACAAGTTTCATCTAGTCGATTCAAATGTAAAAGACATTCTTCCTTGGCCATTGTGTTAGGAAGTAATTCGAGAGCCATCTTCAAAGATGGTATTTCACACTCGATAGGTAACAAAACTTCGAAACCATAAACAAGATGAAATAGAGTGAAACCTGTGGCCATTTTAACTGAAGTATGATATTCCCATAATGATAAAAATAACAAAGTATGCCAGTTCATTTTTTGAATCCATATCATCCTATGAAGCATAGTGGTCGAAGTTTTGTTGGTAGCTTCGACTTGATCATTAGCCTGCGGGTAATAAGGAGTTGAGTTTTCATATCATAAACCCAAATTGGTCATTAATTCCACCATCATATGATTGCGAAAATGAGTGCCATGATCAATGAAAATAGCTTGGGGCACATTGAATCAAGTGATAATGTGGTTAAAAACAAAAAGTGTTGCATTTTGCCTAGTATTATTGAATGTAGGCATCACCTCGGCCCATTTAGTGAAATAATCCATGACAACAATGATGTACCCATGCCCCTCGAGTGAGTGATGTTTACATGTCATGAATTCAATGCCCTATTTGGAGAATGGACTAGCAGAAACTACAGGGTGAAGAGGAGCAGGAGGCGCATGTGATTTGCAATTATAAATTTGGCATGCATGACATTTTTGGACTACACAAATACAATCTTTAAATAAGGATGGCCAAAAGTATCCTTCCCTCAAGATATTTTGTGAAGTGTCATATCTAGACATATGACCACCGCATGTGCCAACATGGAAATCCTTAAGTGCTCTTTCATCTTCTTCGTGTGTTAGACATCATTGGAAAATGGAATTGATACCATGAAGATAAAGGGTATCACCAATAATGATGTATTGGCGAGCTAGGTACCGAATACAACAATGGTCTATACTAGAAAAATTGGGTCGAAAGGTTTGAGTTTGGAGATAGATGATAATATATCCATACCATGGATCAGAGGAGTTGATCAGAAAAAGTGATCCATCAAGAAATGTCTCCTCTGTCAAACTATGTACTTTATAAGAGGGAAGGTCACAAATCAACTCCACAAAGAGTAAGGATTTCTTAGATTTGGATTTTTCAAATTATAAATAAAATTCCTATAGGATGACAATCCATTTAGAATATTTTCCCCCAAGCACCTGACAGGTCAAGATATGTTGCATGGGGTTACAATCATAAATAATAGTAGTTTTGAGAAGGAGAATATAATGACGAAAACGTTGGACTGCTTGAACATCAGCTAAAGTGAATATCTCCACATGTGAGTATTTGACCTCAATTAGATCAAGGTTTTTACTCAGATAGAAGATCACATGTTTGTCATGTGAATCATCTTCTTGGACCTGTTATCACTCCAAGAAACCCTTTGTGGTTGTAGACCAAAGGTGCTTGGTAACTTAAGAATATGGTATATTTGTATGCTTGGAACAATAAGATAACTCAATAGCTAATGAAAGTAACCACTCATCGTGTATCTGAATAAAACAGTGCTTTTAGAGAACAATAATTAGACAACAGAGTTGAAAAAAGGGGATGAATTATATTCCAGATAACCAAATACAACCATATGCAGGGTCATACAAGACAACAAGAAATTCTTTAATCCAAGTTTATGATCTTAATAAGAAGATGACAGTTCTTAAAATCTAAACTAAACTGGAATAAAGTGTAGAATCATGAAATATATGAAAGAATCTGATATTGAAAACAAAAGAGGACTGTGATTCTATTATCAGAATAAGAAGTCGAGTTCAATGGCTAGAAAATGTCTCTTAGATTGAACCCCCTTGGTGCTCCAAATGTCTTTGGCTTTATAGCCTTACAAGATGAAATCTAGATCCTTGAAAGATGGATCAGATTTGCTAAAAATAGTTAAATCAAAATAGATACAACAAGTGTAGGATGAGATCCTATAAAAATGGATCTAGAATACTAAAAATGGAAAATCAAAACAAAATAGGAAAAGATCCTATCTAATGATCTCTAAGAGTAGTAGATTGTTGATGAAGTGCAATTTTAACCTCCCAAGGCTATTTGATTTGGTCCTCCAAAGATAAAATTCGAATTTGGTGAAGTGTGTAAAAACCCTGATTTTTTGCCTTTGAAAAAGATACCAAAATCGATTGAAACACCTCTTCTTTCCCTTATCCATCAAAAATAACCATTGAATCAGACTTGATAATTCAACAACTGTCCATTTGAAGCGGTTTCAAACCATTCAAACTCAAAAAATCCCGATCTGGGAAAAAATTTCGGTCATTCTGGCCGTGACAAGCTTTCACCAGCTTATTTACCTAAAAATCCACTCCTTAGTTGGTGAAAAGCAGAGCTTTCACCAGCTAACTAGCAAAGTTCAAGACGAGTTAGCTAGTGAAAGCACATATTTTTTTAAAATCAAATTTCTCAGTCGTGGAGAGTCTGTTTTACATGCTTGAATAGTCGATTGACATCTAGAAATCCTAAGCTTTCCAATGCTTCTTTCAAATATGCATTTGGATCTTGAGAAGGTAATCAAAAGTTCCCTGGAAGATTAGGCATCATTATTTAAAAAATGGCAGTGCATTTTTTATCACTAACAACTGGCTCCAACTGGGATGGAGACCTCCCTACGAGGTCTCCAAGAACCTGGCAGACCATGTGCCTTTAGTATTGGGCATGGAGTCATTCAACCATTACAATTTATCATCTGGCTATTTTCCAAAGTTTGTTGTTGTCTTTCCCAATCTTCATTATCTATAGCATGTCTACTTCAAACTCCCCTGGAAATGTTGTTTGCACATTGACATGGCATCTGTTGTGGAAATATCTTCATTAAGAAGAAAAGTGTTGAACATAGGCAAGATGGTGAGATATGTAACCATGGTTTTGAAAATTCCAGGATAACTCCAAACTTGAAATGAGAGTATTGCAGGCAGCTTGAGGTCTTTGAATTTTCGTTTTCCAGTAGCTTAAGATACAAAGCATTAGTCTTGAGATGCCCTGGTGTGTTGACTCAAACACTTCACCCTGCTTGGTTTCTTCGAAGAGCATCATTGCACCTTGTGAACCAATGTCCATCTCTTTTTCGATCTCCATATCAATGCAAGTTGTTCAGTCATGTCATTGCCCTGAAAGGACTCTGGAAGAAGATTTTTAGAAGATAACTAATCCATATTGAATTAGAAGACCGAGCTAGCCACCTAGGTCCTCTGAAATAAAATGTACCAAAACCCAATATATATTTCCACAAATCTGGATCTTGGTTGCCTAGCCATGATGAATATAGATATCAGAGATTTTCTTCCTCCTATAAGTGTATGACCATCTCCTTCTAGAGCTGCCATTAGAAATATTGAAGCAACTTCACCAATATTTGAGGATATTGTGTACCGAATTAAAACCTTCATGTTGTTGTAAAATGGAACGTCCTTCAGTAATAGCTGCAACTATTGAACTGAAAATGCCATCTACTAAGACCATATCAGATGCCTCCTTTGTGACCTCTTTAGTCTGAGGATCTTCCATGAATCTTTGATGCTAATTTTTTCTTGATTTGGTGGTTAATCATTTTATGCACCCATACCTTTTCAAATACTCCAAAATCGCTTCGCCCTAGCTTAATTTTCCAAAAATTTCTTTCTGTAGTTTCACCAGCTAATTCACCTTACGATCTGCTAGTTAGCTGGTGAAAGTTCTGCTTTTCACCAGCTAACTGGTTATAATTTTTCCCTTTGCGCTGGTGAAAGCTCTGTCTTTGGCCAAAAAGAAGCCTTTCATATTCAAAACTATTATTTCACCAAAAATTCAATGTTCTTTTGATTTATCTCCTTGCAAATTTACAACAACCTATCATTCTTGAGCCACTGTCAGATCTGCAAAAAAAATATCTACTAGAACTTTCCAAATGGAATGAACTCGAGGACAATAAAAGGATGTTTCCTTCACTGTAGGATGAAAAGAAGCATATGCTCTGGTGTAAATAGGTCACTTAGATTGCATGCATGTGATAGCATTTTACATAGATTTATCATCTCTGAAAGGATTTTGTCATGAACTTCAAAGCTAACAATAATTCATTTGGATTTCCATTCTTAAGAACCTTCTATAGTTAATGAAAGCACACTTCCACCCTCCAAATCTCACATACGAACAGTAAAACCCATACTACCTGATACCAATACTTGTCTACTCTGTGCATTTTTGCAGTAGCCACCATATTATGTGCTGCCAGACAGATTATAGGACCCGTGTGGCCTGTAAAAGACTGTAAAGCCACATTTACACCAATTTTCTGTTGTAATCCACCTTATTTAACATAAGGATTTGGACCATTCCATCTTTTAAAGTTTTATCTTACCACTACAAAAGCCATATACTAAAGCAAATGATATACTAGAATTCTCTGAAAATATCATGGAAGATGTAACAATCTTGCTTCTTTCAAAAAATAATGCATTGTTTCCTTTCAAATGATCAATAGAAGATGTCTGCCTCTGTAAACAACATAAGTATTCAATGTTATCAGCCTCTAGTTTTCTTCTCCCTGGCTTCTCTTTTAGAGCATCCATTTCTCCTTGGTAACTATACCTGGTACTAATGTCAACATAAGACAAATGGGAAGTTTTCAACCATTCACTCCAAAACCCACCTTTCCCAAGCAAGACTGCTACCTAATGCTTATCTGAAATGGTTTTCATGATTCCTATTTTTGATTGTGCATCTAGATGAACCAGATATCGAAACCTTCTGATCTTTGTGACTGCTCTCCAAGGTTCTCTGCATCTTTATAAGCCAACCTCGAAATATTTGGTTGAGAAAAAGTCAAATCTGGGCAAAAATACAACCTTTCTGCCATGTAACATGTTTCACCAACTAATTTTTCTTGAATCCACCCCTTTAGCTGGTGAAAAGGAAAGATTTCAACAACTAACTAGTGAAAAAGAAGAGCTGAATGGAAATCTGTCAAAGAACTAACACTTTCATTAGGAAGAGACCGACACCATTCATGAGCAATTCCCTCTAATGAGAAAAAGAAGAGCCAAATCTGAACATCCTCATGTACAATTTCAAGTCGATGAATAAAATCATGAAAATCCAACAAGTGTTCATCTGGCACTTCCCATTCTTCTCCTCGAAATCTGGGAAGGCTGTGTTCCCATTCATCTTTGCTAGGCACTGGATTAGGGAAACCAACAATTTTTGAAAAATCACAGAATGTATACCTCTTAGCAAAGATCTGGTTCATGGCATACCAGTGGAGTCACCAATAGATTTATGAACAATGGAGTTGCCACTGAATTTGTCCTTCATGGAGTCACCAGATAGATGATTACAACCAAATGATGTCCAGGCTTTGTCTATCATCAAAGATGGATCTTGTCATTTCCCAAGGAAGTTGAGCTTCAATCTCCTCTCCCCAGCAATGGTGCTAATTTGTTATCACTCCAAGAAAACCTTTGTGGTTGTAGACCAAAGGTGCTTGGTAACTTAAGAATATGGTATATTTGTATGCTTGGAACAATAAGATAACTCAATAACTAATGAAAGTAACCACTCATCATGTATTTGAATAAAACAGTTCTTTTAGAGAACAATAATCAGACAACAGAGTTGAAAAAAGGGGATGAAGAATACCAGTCCAGATAACCAAATACAACCATATGCAGGGTCATACAAGACAATAAGAAATTCTTTAATCCAAGCTTATGAGCTTAATAAGAAGATGACAGTTCTTAAAAGCTAAACTAAACTGGAATAAAGTGTAGAATCATGAAATATATGAAAGAATCTGATATTGAAAACAAAAGAGGATTGTAATTCTATTATCAGAATGAGAAGTCAAGCTCAATGGCTAGAAAATGTCTCTTATATTGAACCCCCTTGGTGCTCCAAATGTCTTTGGCTTTATAGCCTTACAAGATGAAATCTAGATCCTTGAAAGATGGATCAGATTTGCTAAAAATAGTTAAATCAAGATAGATACAACAAGTGTAGGATGAGATCCTATAAAAATGGATCTAGAATACTAAAAATGGAAAATCAAAACAAAATAGGAAAAGATCCTATCTAATGATCTCTAAGAGTAGTAGATTGTTGATGAAGTGTAGTTTTAACCTCC
>SNQJ01S0010638.1:82155-99889 GCA_010110895.2 Picea sitchensis | reverse complement strand
CACACACTCAAACTCTCCTTGTCGAACCTCGCTCTCCTTCTTTCTCTCCGCCCCTCTCAAACTCTCACATTCTCTCTCTACCCCCATCCTCCCTCCCTCTCTCTCTCTCCCACTCCCTCCCACTATATCTCCTCTATTTCTCTCCTACATCTACCACCTCTTTCTCTCTCTCCTCATTGTTAGTCTCACTCTCACTCTCTCTTCCCTTCTTTCTCTATCCATCCCTGCCTCCTTGTCTTTTCCTCTACTTCCACCTCCCTCTCTCTCTTTGTCCATCTAAAGGTGAGGTAGAGCTCACAGTGAATAAAGGATATGTGCAACAGAGAAATGTATCCTCTCTTGTAAGGTGAATGTTAAGTTTTTCTTCTTCTTTCAATGGAGTACTTATATGAACATGACCATTACCTAGACCATGAACTAGACCTATACTATGACCTAGACCCCCCTAGATCCATTTAAGCCTAGGCATAACCTATACTCTACCATTAATCCCCTTCGCACCCAAGACCTAAGTGCAATATGTCTATACCTCTTGTTTAATAATGATATTTAATGGATATGACCATTCACCTAAGGTTTAATTATGATTTCACATGGTTTAATAATGATTATGGTATGTTGATTCTTCTTTTTAATTTTAATATAAGCATAATACCTTAGTGTATTCAATATTCTTTGTATGTAATATTTATCCTTCTTTTGCAATTAGTGTTCAACATGCCCTATATTCTGTATGATGGAACACTTATCTATATGTACTCTCACACACTCTCTCTCTACCCCCATCCTCCCTCCCTCACTCGCCCTCTCTCTCTCTCTCTCTATCTCTCTTTCTCTCTCTCTCTCTCTCTCCCCCCTCTTTGTCTTCCTCTCCCACCCTCTCACACACTCAAAAAATCCATATCTAGCCCCTTTTCTCTTTATATCTTGCATCTAACCCTCACTCTCTCTTTCCCTGTATCCCCCTCCCTCTCTCTCCCCCACTCACCCCACCTTGATCTATTTTCTTCTATCTAATCCCCCTTCCTGTCACTCTCTCTATATACTCCCCCTCTATGTCTCCATGTCCATCACTCTCACACACTCTCTTTGTCTTCCCCTCTCCCGCTATCACACTCTCTTTCTTCCTCTCTCTCCACCCCCCTCCCTACATCGCAAGGAAATAAATGGCCTTGACCTAGACATGTCAAGACCTAGAACTAGACATAGACATATCAAGACCTAGACATGGCAAGTGATAGACCATGACCTAGAGCTATAACTAGACCATGAACTAAACCATGACATAGATCTCAAGCTAGACATAGACAATGGCCTAAAGCTTGACCTAGACCATGACCTAGACCCCCATCGATCCATATAATTCTAGGAATAACCTATACTCAAACATTAATCCACTCCACACTCAATCCCTAAGTTCACTATGCATATACCTCTTGTTAAAGGGCCCACAACCCTTGCACCCACATCACCAACATCTTGGAGCTCTAACCATTCCTCTATGCTTCAAAACACTTTCAATCCTAAGACCTTAGGTCCTATTTGTCCCCAAATACCTATACATATTTATTCATAAAGATACTTGGTATATAAAAAATGTTATATTTTTTGCATTAACAATGCACATGCGCTCTTATGACTTGAAAATCCATGTGATTGTTGCTCACACATGCTCAGCAAGAACGTGTGCATGCGTATTTCTGTTGGGCATATTTTTGTTCCAAGCACACTTCTCTACCTCATCTATCTCAAGCCTGACAAAGCATGCCCAAGATCACCACACACTAATAGCACACACATAAAGGTTTTTGTTAATTTAGTCTTGTGTTTAATTCATAGACAATTTTGTGCTATTGCAAGACAATTTGTGGAAAGAATTGGAAGAAATATTTGTCAAACTGGACTTGGAATTGTTGGTCGTGTCTTCTTGGAATCATACGACAAATTTGTCCAATTGGAATTGTTATTTCTATCTTATTGTGTAATACCAAGACAAATTTGTCCAATTGTAATTGTTAGTTGTGTCTTCTTGTGTAATACTAAGAAAAAATTGTCCAATTGGAATTCTTAGTTGTTTAATACCAAGACAAATTTATCCAATTAGAATTGGAATTATTAGTTGTGTATTCTTGTGTAATATAAATACAACTTTGTTCAATTGGAATTGGAATTATTAGTTGTGTCTTCTTTTGTAATACGAAGACAAATTTGTCCACTAGGAATTGGAATTGTTAGTTGTGCCTTCTTGTGTAATACCAAGACAATTTTTTGGTGGGTTGCTTGGAGCCATTTTTTCTCTTTAAACATGGGGAACTGACGGATTCGAGAAATAAATTTCTCAAGGAAAGAGAAACAGATCGAAAAGGTAGAAGAAGAAAGAGAAAATGAAAAGGTATGTATGTCAAAGCATAGGCTTTCAGAAGAGGGAAATCCAATTTATACTGGAATAGATGTCGTTTTTGTTTCTCCTCCATCACCACAAGCAAAGCACATGAGTTCAGTAAATACCAATCCATGCATTATCTCATCAAGAAAACTTGTCATGGATGATCATATGATGGAGGATTTTCTTGGAGTTGATTATACAATCGATGAAATTAGAGAGGAAACTAGTGCACAACATTGTGGTGAAGAAGTTCCTGTGGTGAAACCTCTTGTTGGATAGTTAGACGTTCCAGAAACTAGTCAATCCCATGTCCACTCTCCTCCCATATTTGATCCTCCAATGATTGAAGGGGAATGAACTGCAATATTGTTAACTCCATAGCAGGGAGGTCAAGAGTGCTAGAATAGGGATTCATCATCCCTACCTAGATTGAGCAGTGTGTGGCGAAGAACTCCTAAATGCATTCACATTGACGAAAGTTGTCTAGCATCACTTGAAGGTAATTTATCTAACCGTACTATTCATTATCATTCTTATAAAATCATTAAAGAATATTTTGAACCAAAATATGATGCCATTAAATGTCAATTACTTTTGGATTTGTTAAAATATAGAAGTTTGATTGTTGTTAGGAGAATTTTAGGCATTAAAATAGTCAAAAGTTTAGAAACAAGTAATCATATTATTAGAAACCTTTTTGATTCTTTTCAAATAATTGGTAATAAATCTTGTTCTAAAGACTACAATGCAGCACGACGTGTCTTGTCACATTCAATTGTTAGCAAAATCACAAGAAAACATTGTTTTCTACAACAAATCTCTCATCTAATGAAATGCAATGTCAAAACCCTGAGAAAGTATTCTAATAGACAAGATAGCCTCAAAACAAGTGGCCCAATGTATTTGTGGGCCTTCACTGGTAGGATACCTCGTTCCGACATGAAGTTAATTAGAGTAGTTAAGAGACTAGTAAAAGATTTCTTACATGAAAACACTAGGCCTTCTTCCAACCAAAAAGATGTACTACAATTGAGAAGGGGATCTGGGGACCGTGAATCTCATATTAAACACTTTCTTGAAATTACATAGAAAACAATTGTATGTGAGATTCAAGATAGTACATAGTGCACTTAACTTGGGCCAGAGATATTTTCATAAATGCAATACTTGGTATGTGTTGTAACACGGAATTTTTTTGTCAAAGTTTTTCCAAATTTGACAAAAGTCATTTAAATCCACATATTCCTTGTCACCTCAAACAAGCATTTCTCATAAACACGCATTCCTATCCCTTCATATTTTAAAACTTTTCTGTGAGTCTTTATTCTTCTATATTATATTATTAGACAAAATATTTATATCCTGAGCTATCCTACCAAGTTTCTTAGTTTTCAAAGGTTTCCTTTGAAGGATCAGATCCTGTCACCGAGAGGGGGTGAATCAGTGACACAATAATTTTATCAATCTTTTACTTTTGTTAATTATGTATTGCAAAAATGCAAAAAAACACTGAACACGATGCTTTATCGTGGAACCCAATTGGGAAAACCACAAACACTTTTCTATTAACTGCAAAATTTTGTTTTACAAGTTACAATAGAAGGAAGATGTTTTCTTCCTCTTTAGATCATAACCCATTGATCAGGATGCACCCACACCCCTATTCACCAGATCTAACTTGTAGGAGGCTAAAACCCCCTATTTAGTCAGCTACAACTGACAAGGAAAGACATACTCCCCTGCAGGCTCCAACCTGCCCTAACACCTCCTAGCCACCCTCTGTTCATCAATCTGGAAATAGGATATGCAGTCCTATAGAGGTATTCTATATCAAACATAAGATATCATAATTGTTGCTATGTCTCCTTCTATTCTTGATCTTCAATGAATCTTTAACATACCACAATTTCTCCTTCACATCTCAACATACTTATAAGTCTTTCAAATTTTCAACACAACTCTTCATAAACATCACACTTCTTCATCTAATAGATTATATATCTAATTACCATTGATTATTACTAACACAGTTATCATACTTCTTCAATTTAGTTCCATCTTTTAATGCATGAATGATTTAACCGAGATTCAATCTGATTGTTTTTTCGAGGAGGTTATTATCTTTTTGTTTCTGCAGGGTTTTACTAAATTTGGTGATCATCTAGACATGAAAGCATGTAAATCTTTCAGCAATTATGGTGGATTTTTAATAACCTCTTCTATATTCTTCGTGTGATCCACCTTCACCATGATCTTTGTCATTTTACAGAAATCATGACAGTGTGAGATATTTGGTCTTGTGCAGGGTTTTACTGAACATGGAGACCTCCAATTTTATCATTCCGTTACATCTTCCGACAAATTAGAGGCATCGACATCCTAATGTATATTCAATTGGTATCGAACTTGGTGATCCTCTAGACTTGGCATTATGCCAAAGACTCCGATAAAAATGGTAGTCTTACCACCAATTGAAATAACGAATGCACCTTTTTTAGATATTGCTCTTGAAACAAAAAAATCAGGACCTAAAGCTTCAATTCAAGGATAATGTTATCCTATACATGCTCCATTGGAGGGAAATTTTTACCTCTGCTGTGATCAATTTGAGAGTAATGATCGTAATGAATTTAAAGATAAAGGACATCCACTTAATGTACATGAGAATTTCATTGAAAACAATAACGATGAAAATGTTGCAACAAATTCTCAAATGGAACAACCAGTTTATACCAAGCCACAAGAAGAATGTTTACATTGGATGAATAGAAGTAATTGTTACTTTACAACAGAATTTTATGATATTGATTGTCATCTTAAGAATATTTTGATGAAGAAGATATCCTCCAAGCATAAAAATAAGGGAATTTGCAACAAGAGAATCCATGGGTGATATGTTTTATTTCCGAAGATAATGAATTTGTTGATGAACAAAAAAAGACATCCTTGCAACTCCCCACAAAGTTTCAACAACAATTTATCTTTGAAACCTCACCATTGAAACACTATCATTTTATAGAGAAATAATTCTTTCAAGACATTGTTGATGAATCAAGAATCTTGGATGTGGTCAGTGATAAGGAGAAATATGTGAATATTTTCAAAATAGAACCTTCTCAAACAACCAAAGACATCAAAATTCATGAGCAACCAAGAGTTGATTTTATTGGATTATGGTTCCAAAGCATTGTTGTCCAACCAATGCAATAAGATTTAAGTCACATCTAGTTTAGTTTTACCTTAGTATTCTTTGAGCATACTCTTGATGCCTTGATAACAGCCTTGATTTGTTCCAAAACTTTGTATTTCATTCCAAGGATTAGTTGGATGCTTGAATGTCTCCATTGAAAATCTACCTACACCTAAAATTGTCTCTTTCCTCATAGTAATATAGGGTAGGTAGATCTTGTTTGTACATAGTTTGTTTCTTCAGTGAATGTTTTTCATAAATAAGGCAATTTCTAAATGGAGGTAGTGTTCGATGATAACACCATGGAGGAGTAATTAGAAGAACTTATTTTGAATATGAATCCAGAACCCAATTGACAATGCAACTGCTCTTTAGATTTTGGTGTTCTCAGTAACCCAAAGGGGGTCACTATCCCGCAGTTGGAGTGATCCGAAAAGATATTTTACAGGACTATGGTTGAGTTACTATGCATATATTGTTTAACCAATTAGGAAGCTTAATGAAAGAGGAAGAAGATATGAGAAGTTATCACAGCCATATAAACATGTACAGAACTGAAATCAAGCATAAAACAACAACAAACCATAACACCAATGTGATAACGGAGTTCGACAATCTCCCCTATGTCTCTGGGCCTTTGTCTCAGTGGGTGAGGATTTATTATTTATGTTCAAAGCTCAATAAGTACATTAAATTAGTGCCAAAATTTTATAAAATTGATATGGTCTTGTTCTCCTAGATCTCTAGAACCTAATAGAAGAAATGGCACTCAAATCGAATGACCGAAGCTCCCAGAATTGGCCTGCAAAGGTGCGCTCCTCAACAACTTCCCTACATAAAAATGGCTTTGGCTTAGCAAATCTTCAGCATAAACCTACTCTTAATCGCCTCTCATGGCCTCAAAAAGGCCTAATTTATATAGATCTGAAGTTGGTAACCATCTCCCAACTTCCCCCCAAGATCTGGTTTTAATAAGGGCCCAATATCCCTCAATATTCGTCAAAAATCTCTAATAACAGGCCAAAAATCAGTATAAAATCACTATTATAAAGTTAGAAAACCCACTTTACAATAATATTGGGGATAATCCCCTTTTCTTGGGCACGTGCCCCCTTTGCATGGTCACATGTGATCATGTGGCTAAGCGCCATCCCCCTAAGGGCTGTGTGTTGGCCCCTTCTTTGTAAACACTGGTCATATGTCAATATTCCATGGGACTGAGTCCCGAACTAGACGCTAACCACCAACTTTCTGCGCCCAAACCGCAACACCAAGTCACATGGGAATCCCTGAATCCATGGGCTAATCCCATGCCATGAATCACACCCCTGGTCAAATGGCATATATCCATCAACGGTTAAGCTTTGAGATATGGCGCCCACTCCATTTGTTGAACGATAATGGAGAGCCCCAAATGGTAGGATATGGTTATGTGGAAGTAATAAAACCTGTGGGCTGGGGCTAGGCCCCATCCCCCTACTTCCTTCTCTCTAACATTAAAGAACTTTATATATTATAAATTGGGCTTTTAATAACAAGCCCCTCCACTAGCACATTGGTAATCCAACCTATACCCAAGTTATTTACTCTACCAAAAGGTCATGGGATCGAATCCCATCAAGCTCCAAAAAGTTTACCCAATGACTGAATGTTGGGGTGCCACATGGAAACCCACGTCTCAGTCATATGGAACTTGTTCATTTGCCCAAAAAATGTGCCACTTGTCGAAACGATATTGGACCACTATCATCTGCCCAGACAACCTGCTATTGTGCTGCCACATGTCTCAATTATATGTCATCATGATGAAATCAACATGACATGATGCGGATGTCAGCATTGAATTTTTTCTTGTTGACCTGTTAACTTTTTTCCTATTGACCTATTGATTTTTTGCTTGTTTGGGAAAATGAACAGAATGCAATATCAGGAGCATACGACGTCCGTTTGATACCATTCAAGTTGAGTTGGGTTCATATCAACAAGGCCTATGCACAAGTCTGTTTTGAAACCATTATGAGAACTTTGAGTTTTAGGTCTTTTTGAGCCCCATCAAGCTCCTGGATCCTAATTTGGATCACACCTCCCCACTAAAATACCTTTTGATCCCCAAAAGGTTACTGACCAAACATCAAGCTCAGAATAGGACACTCGACTTGTACTCTATCTATGAACTTTGTCCTGTGCACCTGTCTCATCAAGATCAGTTGTAACACAATCATGACAAATGACAGCATATTGTTATCCATTTGAACCCTGTCACATCTTACTGAAGCCACTACCATCCATGTAGAAAAAATTTCTAATGATAGCATAAAAAACATGATAGCAAATGAGTTGATATGTTTGTAATATTTGCATGACATTAGCTTATCTTGAAGCAAACTATGATTGATTTTCCATTCAACAATCATTTCCTATTCTTGCTTAAGATCGATTACTTGATTTGAATCAATAATTGGTTTGTTTCTTGCTTGAACTGCCTTATTTAATTGTTCCATAGTTTGAAGAGTTTTATTTTCCTTTACATGATGAGCATGAACCACATAATCTTGACCTGCTTTGGTTAATGGATATTGATTCTTTGCCCTGTAGAATATTTCTTTAGGATCATATAAGTATGGAATATCTAAGACCATTCCACATTCACTTAGTGGCACTACATAACATGTTACCTCATCCACATACTTAGATGAAATAGAAAAAATTATTTTTCATTGCTTTGTTATGTGAATTTGAAGATGGTTGCTTATCCATTTAGGTGTGTAGGGATTATGATGCATATGTGTTTTTAACCCCAATTTCTTAACCAATTCTTCAGAAATTAGGTTAGATTGAGATCCACTATCGATTAATGTATCAACCTTAATGTGGCTCATGATGACCCTTATATGAAACAAGTTACTTCTACAATCAATTCCTTCACCAATTTTACCATTCATACCAACCAATGAGACCTTTCATTCATCACTTGAATCTGATCCCAAGTTTGCGGGTCGAGTTTTCACTGTAACTATTTGTCTCCCTTTCTTTTCCTTGAACCACTTTGGCCTCTTCTTGGGATGCAACTACCAACAGTAGTCCTCATCATGCCCCTCTTTCTTGCAATGCTTGCAAGAGGGCTTCTCTTCCTTTCTCGTCACTTCATTTGACTTCTTGCCATGCCACTTCCTCTTGTCCTCTTTCCTTAAAGACGATTCCCCTGATACACCAACACCTATTTTCTTTGCTTCAATGTATGTCGTTTGAACATAAACCTCATCAACATTAGTTGGTCCAAACATGAATACAATGTTTCTAATATGTGCAGGTAAGCCTCCTATATACTTCATAAGAGTCTCTTGGGTATGTAAAGGAATATCTAACATCAATGCCATTTTTCAAAATCCATCTGTGTATTCTTACATTGTTTGTCCTTTTCTTAGTTTTAAATCTTTCCATTCAATTAACACTTTCTCTTTATAACCCAAAGGATATAATTGCTTTCTAAGTGTAGAAATAAAACTTTTCCATGATGGAAATACATTACCCACTTGTTGCATTCCATTTTGTGACTTTCTTTGCCACCAGATGAGTGTTGTGCCTACAAGTCTCAAAGATGCCAACTTGATTTGTGTGGCCTCATCATTGATCTGTTGCACACTGCAATATACCTCCATTTGTCTGACCCAATTTTCAAGTCTCTCTGTATTAACTTCACCATCATACATGGGTAATTCAAATTTAACATCAAGTTTTAATATTGACATTTCATTCTTATGTTTATGAATATGTTTCTTTGCACTGGATTTAAAACTTGAACTTGAAGAAGAAGGAGAAGAAGGAGGTGATGATGGAGGTGAAGGAGGAATCTCGGGAGGATCCTCTCCTTCTTCACTTTTTCCCTTTGAAGATTCACCCAAATTTGGTCTTTTTCGTTCCAAGTAATCCTCGTACAAAACCTTCATCATCTCCAACATGGTGAATAATTTTTTTCAAAAATCTTTCTCATCTTGAGAAAGTCCCTCGTCCGATGCCATCTTCTAGCTTTGAGAAGTTCTCTTTTTCAATCCAATCAATGGATTATCTTCAACAAGTTCACCTTCACCACACAATAGATTTTCCCTAGTTAACATGCAAAACTCAAATCCAAACGTAAACTAGCTATGACACCACTTGATCCAAAAATATATTTTACACGACTATGGTTGAGTTATTTTGCATGTATTGATTACCCAATGAGGAATCTTAATGAAAGAGGAAGACGATATGAGAATTTATCACAACCATACAAACATGTACATAATTGAAATGAAGCATAAAACAACAACAAACCATAACACCAATGTGATAACGGAGTTCGACAATCTCACCTACGTCTCTGGGACTTTGTCTTAGTGGGTGAGGCTTTCTTATTTCTTTTCAAAGTTCAATTAGTACATCACATTAGTGCCAAAAGGTTACAAAACTGATTTGGTCTTGTTTTCCCATGTCTCTAGAACTCAACAAAAGAAACGACACTCAAATCGGATGACCTGAGCTCCCAAAAATGGCCCGCAAAGATGCACTCCTCAACATCTTCACTGCATAAAATGGCTTTGGCTTAGAAAATATTCAACATAAACCTGCTCTAAATCCCCTCTCCTGGCCTCATGAAGGTCCAGTTTATATAGATCTGAAGTTGGTAACCATCTTCCAACTTCCCCCCAAGATCTGTCTTCAAAAAGGGCCCAATATCCCTCAATATTGGCCAAAAATATCCAATAACAGGCCAAAAATCAATATAAAATCACTATTATAAAGTTAGAAAACCCACTTTGCAATAATGTTCGGGATAAGCCCCTTTACGTGGGCATGCTCCCCCTTTGCATGGTCACATGTGATCATGTGGACAAGCGTTAACCCCTTCTCCATAAACACTAGTCATATATCAATATTCCATGGGACCGAGTCCCGAACTAGGCACTAACCACCAAATTTTTGTGCCCAAACTGCAGCATCGAGTCATATGGGAATCCCCAAATCCATGGGCTAATCCTGCGCCATGAATCACACCCCTCGTCAAATGGCGTATATCCGTCGGTGGTTAAGCTTTGAGATATGGCGTCCGCGCCCTTTGCTGAATGGTAATGGAGAGCCCCAAATGGTAGGCTATGGTTATGTGGAAGTAATAAAACCCACATGTTGGGGCTAGGCCCCAACCCCCTTCTATCTCCGCTCTGACATTAAAGGACTTTATATATTATAAAGTGGGCTTTTAATAACAAGCCCCTCCACTAGCACATTGGTAATCCGACCTGTCCCTAAGCTATTTACTCTACCAAAAGGTCATGGGGTCGAATCCCATGAAGCTCCAAAAATTTAATCTGACGACCCAATGTTGGGGTGCCACGTGGCAGCCCAAGTGTGGGCCACGTGGCACCTGTTCATTTTCCCACAAAATGTGCCACTTGTCGAAAAGAGATTGGACCACTATCATCTTCCCATCCAGCCTGTTGTTGTGTTGCCACATGTCTCAATGCTACATCAGCATGATGACGTTAGCATGATGTCATGCTGACGTCAGCATTAAATTTTTTCGTGTTGACCTGTTGACTTTTTGCCTATTGACCTGTTCACTTTTTGCTTGTTTGGGAGAACGAACAAAACACGATATCTGGAGCATACAATGTCCATTTGAGCTCGTGCAAGTTTCATTGGATTCATATCAATGAGGCCTACGTTCAAGTCCGTTTTGAATCCATTCCAAGAACTTTTATTTTTAGGCCTTTTTGAGCCCCATCAAGCTCCTAGATCCAAATCTGGATCATGGAGCCAGTTGTTGATAAAAAATATGGTCACCTTGATTTCCCACTCTTTGAAATAATAACAAAAATTAACATCAGAAGAATTTTTTTTTGAACGATCATTAACTTGTGGTGTAGCCCTCAGACTTAGCTTCATCACACATTTTTCATATTTAGAATCTGAGTCTATATGCTCAAGATATCCATGTTTTTTTCTAACTACCCAAAGAGCTCTTCCTCCATGTGCAACACTGCTAATATTTCTTAGAACTAAGAATTATTGTAACCACACTTATGTTCTTTAGACTTCTTTTATTCTCCCATATTCTATACTTAATTTTTTCTCTCTTTTATCTTTACTTACACTCCTCTCTTATATGAATTAGTTTATTTCTCATTTTCCTCTCCTAGCCTTACTCTTATCCTCTTCCACATTTAGAATTTTTTTACTTTCCCTCACCTCTCTTAATTTCCCCCCATTACTATCTTCTATATTTAGAATATTTTTGAAAATATTCCCCTCTCCATTTATTTTTTATCTCCCTCTCTCCTCATATTTTTTTCCTAATCTTTCCCTTCCCCTTATCCCTCCATCCCCTACCTTTGTCTGACCACTTCTCCTTACTTAGATTTTTTTCTTAATACTCTCCCTCCATACCCCCTCACATCATCACTATGCTCTATGAACCTCCTTATCTCTCCACATGGTACTCTACGACCCTCCTTATATCTCCACACGACCCCCCAACCTTTGTTCGTCCACTTCTCTATCATTTCCCCCCTTTCCTCTCTTCCTTCACTCTCATACTTTACTAATTTCCTAATTCCTCTCCCTTTTATTGTTAATCATTCCTTCAATGACACATGACACATGGCAACCAATAGGACGATGACACATGGAAACCAATCAAATTATGACATGTGGTAGCTAATGGCATCACGACATGTGGAATCCTATGGAAACCTATCACATTATGACACAAAAAATTTACATGGTATATGACTCGGTGTTGACCGGATGAGGAAAGGGATTCTTATTGGGCATCAACTGGGCACATACTTGACTCGGTGTTGACCGGATGAGGAAAGGGATTCTTATTGGGCATCAACTGGGCACATACTTGATGTTGACTAGGCCATCAAAATATTTAATTAATTCATGAATTTTCTTAAGTATCGAGCCTCCTTAGTCTCCATAGTTTCCTTATGTTCCACATGCAGTGTACGTTAAGTTTTACTATATCAAGACTTAACTTTAAAATACCACAATGAATTTGGGATGGGAATTTTAAATTTTAATGGAAGACTAGGATTGACCCACAAAATTGATGAATTGTGGCTTCATCTCTAACTTCCCTTGCGATCCAAGCATCGGTTTTTGAAAAATTATACCTCATTGGAAAAAAAATTCGATGAGGAAGATCATGGAATATGTTTAAAGAAGTGAAATTAGTCACGATTCTCTCATAAATTGAAATAACATTCAACTATTGTTTTCATGGTTTACTAACGAATCCGCTTGGAACCTCGACTTCACGAGCTTATATATTGAGTTACATAACTCCAAATTGCACTCAAGAGGACTCATTGGAAATCTTGGATGATGAATATTGCATCTCAAATGATTTCCATGGTTGAAAGGTCAAATATCTTGCTTAAAAAATTAAAACACGATCCACTTTTAAAAAGGCACTCAATTTGAAAATTGGGAAACAAAGGCTTATTAAATGATTTTTATTAATGAAGAAATGGGCCCCACTTCAAGGCATGAATTCCAATTACTTAACTTCATTAATGAGACTTCAATTAAAGTGGTTATTCCAAGAAAACAAATGTGGAAATTAAAGAAGAAAAAACCCTAAGAACTAAATGAAAAAATTGGGATTAGTTCTAAAAGAAGGAAGAATCATCAAAGAAAGTGTTATAAGGATGCATCATCAAAGAAAAAAATTAAATCAGAATAGAAAAGGTCCATCCATCAACATGAAGCCAAGTTTCTAATCAGTAAACAAAGATCTCCATTCTTCTTCTTCTTCTTCTACACCATTTTTCTTAAGATTTTATGCTTGTATTTTTTAACTAAGCATAAGGTTGAGTTCTTGAGTGTTTTTATTGCATTCTTCCAATACTTTTTTCTATAAGATCATAGAGTATTTACAATCATATATACGACTATCCAATGTAAGTTAGGATTGTCTATTTGATAAATAGAGATTTAGTTCTTTTGTTTGACAAGCTTTATTTCTGAAGATTCAGTCAATTGGTTTTTTGAGATGTTTTGTGTTGTTGAATATCTTTATGAAACTCCACAAACAACTACTTTGGGGTATTGATTTAATGATTTATTAGATCCTGGGATCTATGAGTGATATTTTTGAAGTATGCCCATCAAATTCTTTTGAGTTTTGAATGCATAACTCATTGAAATCCCTTTGAAATGATCAAAACCACTTCATCATTTTTATTATGAGAAGATATGCATGTATCCTCTATTTGAATGTAATTTAGAGGGTTGTATAAATTATGTTGATTATACATTTACTCTGATATTGAATCATTCCTTCCATCTTTATTGTTAAAAAGATACTTGTGTACTTAAAGATTAGATTTGGTTATCAAGAACTATTTCATATAAAACTAAGCAATAAAAACTTTGGGGTTTGTTGTCTAGCATTCTCTCCAATTCAAAATCATCAAGATATATCTTAAAGAAGAATACCACCTATATAAAAACACATAAAGATTCATATCTTTGTGAGGTTGTTGTTTGGATCTTAACTAATCTAAACATCAACGAGAGGTTATCTTTGCGCTATGAAATAAAAATGAAAGGGTTCTTATATTCCGACGGATTCATTTTTAATTACAATTTAGAGTTTAAAAATTCATATATTAAAAGGACCCTCGACCATACGAACTAAGTGGATATTTTTTTCCATGGGAGGCCTCATTTATCATTGACAAGGCATTATCTTGATGGGGTTGTTTTAATTTGAGATAGAGAGTGGCCATCGACTTAATAACTAAAGATGATTTAATCATTGACAAGGCATTATCTTGGTGGGGTTCTTTTAATTTGAGATAGAGAATGGTCATCGACTTGAATAGCTCAAGATGATTTATCATTGACAAGGCATTATTTTGGTGGGGTTGTTTTAATTTGAGATAGAGAGTGGTCATCGACTTGAATAGCTGAAGATGAAGGTCATATTTTCCAAGAAAGACTCGATATTGACATCATTTTCCATTGGAGTTTTTTCCACTTGATTGAATTGATCTAAACGGATATGGAAGGACTATATGCTTAATGACAATGATCATTAATGGAATCCTAATTATAAAATATGAATTTCTCACAAAAATTACATTTATATATATTAAAGATTTGGGATGACAAAGGGTTTAATAGGAAATTCTAAAGTTCTAACCCTACTTTTGCACAAGAGTTTAAAATTTCAATTATTAAAAGGACCGACAACCATATGAACTAAGTGGATATGGTTCGCCAAGGCGTTATGCTGGTGGGATTGTTCCAATTTGTGAGAGAGAGGGTGTTCCTCAAAGGGAATAAATGAAGATGAAAGTCGGATTTTCTCAAGAGAGAGTCGATATTGACATCATTCTCGAGGATTCAAAAATTTGTGCGATCGTTTCAAGCAATACATGATCCTCCTTTACTATTTGGTCATGTATGCCTAACACACGACTAACATACAATTTTCCTAGATTATGTTCCCTTATTTTTTGTTAAGGTGACACAAGCATGCATGCATTTTTATATCTAAATTATTTATGAATTTTTAGTGGAAATAATGCTTTCATTATTTTGAGTCATTAATGTAGTGTTTTGAATTTAAAAATTGGTTTGAGATTTGTTGAAGGTTATTGAAAGATTTTCTCAATCTCTATTCCATATTTAAAATTGGAATTAGATCTGATTCAAACTATATATATTATCTTAATGTATAATATTTTGCAATATCTGCTCCTTAATTTTTAAGTACACCTATTGACAATGGGCACAATTAATCACCTTTTAATCTAAAATTCTAATCTCATGGCTAACAATTGAAGATGTTGGCATATTCTTAGTCGTACTCTCTAATCAATGGATGAAATTTAATGCTCATAACTTCCTTGCATTTCTGAATACTTCTGTTACCTTGTTTACTTTTTAACATTTACTTAATATGATTAAGAAATTACTTCTCTAACCATTGATTATTGATTGACAAATTAATTCATTAAGAAAAATTAATATGCATAAAACTTTGGATTGCCACATTCCTTGAGATTAAATGTTTGTAGTTGGACGCAGTGGTAGCTACAGCACTGATAGCTGGACGTAGTGAAAGCTAAACGTACGACAGTGGTATCGTATCTGGACGCAGTGAAAGCTGGGCGTAGTTTTAACTATCACGGCAGCGTTTCAGTGCGAGTCGGCTGTGCTAGTTTTATATAATATCAAAACCTGTACTGGATTAAATCTCTCACGATATGGCCAGGAAGATAGGAGAGACCTGAGATGGCCAGGAAGATAGGAGAGACGTGAGACTAATACATATCCTAAGTAGATAGTGAAGGAGAGTTATTGATGGAGTGTTTGTGTGAGTGTAAAGTTTTTTATGTATTTGCTAGTGCTTTCTGTGTAAATTCCGCTGCATGAGGAGACTGTTGCTGGAGTGAGATCCGCTACCAAAGGGTATCCCTCCCAAATATATTCTTGGCGCTTCCAAAAGGCACACCACTGTAAAGTAGAATCAAACTTCAGATTTGCAGCCAATCAGTTATGAGAGTTCAGAGTCAACACAGCATTCGAACACAGGGCTTCATAAATTTAAAATAAGCGATCCAGTTTCACGGCTGTGTTCGGAGCGAAGATTGAAAATAATCAGATCGCAGGCTCTAAAGCACCGGAGACACCGTTACAACAACAATTGTGTGACTATGTCAACAGAATCGATTATGGCCGGGAGATTGCTTTATTAGTCCTCTCATACCAATGCAAATTTAGAAGAAAATCGATTTGAGGAAGAGTTGAGCCTGCATTCTACTGTACAGTTATGGAGTAGTCGCTGCCACTCAGCGGGATCAAATAGAAAGAAAAACAGAAAACGCTGTTGGTTGAGCTGTGAATAAGATACGGTTACAGAGAGGACGAAATGAAAGCAATGGCATTCACGGACAGTAATCAATCGTTCCTCCACCCGAGGATATTTGCTGTCAAGGACGAACAATTGCTTCTGCTTGTTCGATGGCACCCTTGAGAACCTGATGCATTTAAGACAGCAATACGGGCTTTCAAAATCTGTAAACCAGGTTTCATCCGTCATGACAGCTCTTTGTAGATTTATTGTATGGTGTGTTTTAAAATGTGTATTAGTGTTATATTTGGGTTTGTTATTTTATGTTGTAGTGCGCTATTGTTCAAGTATAGTGTGCAAAAATCAATTGATGCAGAACCACAAAGAATTGAGTATTAGTTATAATTTTATTTATTTATTTATTTAATTTATTTTTTTTTTGGGGAGGGGACAACATCATTTACAGTTATTAAGTCCATAGGCATATTTTTTATTGGAATTTATGGTTTAATTTATTTTTAATTATAAATTCCAATCTTATGTTAAAGAATTAAAGATGCTGGTATATTCTTCCTCTTACACTCAAATTAATGCATGAGATTCAATCTTCATGATTTTCTTGCACTTATAAATACATTTCTTTATTTGTTTACGTTATTACATTTACTTTTTAGGATTAAGAAATTACCAAGCCAAATTTTCAATTGTCACGAAGTATATTTATACAAATACCATCAAGATTACTTAATTTTTAACATTTACATATTTTCACTTTTTTTAATTAATGGTGTCGATCCTATATCAACCACTTTTTGTATAAAAGTGGTTGTTGTTAATTTACAACAGATGCCTCAAATAACATTAATACTTTAATACACTAATGTATTAAATACATTAATGTATTTAATGCATTAATACATTAAATACATTAAATAGATAAATACTTTAAATAGATTATATACATTAATGTATTAAATATGTTAATCTATTAAATACATTAATGCATAAATACATTAATGTATTAATGTATTAAATGCATTAATAAATTAAATGTATTAATGCATTAATACATTAAATGGATTAAATACATTAATACATTAGTGCATTAAATATATTAATGCATTAATATTACATCAAAGTATTTAATACATACATTAATGTATTAATGTATTAAATACATTGATGTAGTATTAATGCATTAATGTATTCAATATATTAATGTATTTAATGTATTAATTTGTTTATAATATATCACCTAAATTAATATATTATAATAATGTATTAACTCATTATTATAGTGTTAAAATAT
>SNQJ01S0010638.1:65367-78577 GCA_010110895.2 Picea sitchensis | reverse complement strand
ATCCATTTTAAGATATAATCCATTAATAATGTATTGTTCACATGTGTGAAATAAAAAGAAATTTGATATAAATTATACTATGACAATGAAACAATAATAACTTGATTAAGTTGTTTTCAATGACACATATGAACATTTGAAGCGTAATAAGGTTATGTTTAGTGTAAACATTTGAATAAAATTGTGACATTTCAACATATGGAAAGTATTAATATTCAATAGGTAGACTTATGAACAATCTGATAAAATTGGTTGTCGATATCATTTAAGCAAAAAAAAATTTTAATATAAAATGTGAAGGTTTTAAGTACATAAAATATAGTATCCAAAATCCAACCGTTTAAAAACTCTCTTAAAAGGTGAACATAACATAAATTACTCCAAAATGCAACCAGACTTATGACATATACAACACCAATTAACATCAACATGAACTTGATGACCCCTTTGCCTTTGGAGCCATTCTCTTCGTATCTTTCTGCCAACTTCCCTGTCAAAAACATGTCGAAATGCTCGAACCATTTCCTTCAAGTTAGCTAAACATTGCAAAGTATCATGGAAAAGGTGTGTAGGAGTTCCAGTTCTCCTAGTTATCATATCTTGAATAACAATAAGAAATTTTTCTTGAGATGTGATATCGTCTAATGCTGAAATAAACTTAGATAAATTTTCATTATCCATAACTGTATGTTCAAAAAAACAATAACCAAGAAAAAATATTTAATAATGCTGAGAAAAAATAAAAGCATAACTTCACATTCATTCAAAAATAATATGATTACAACAAATTTTTATTGAGACCTTTATAAAAATGTTCCAAGAAAAACTAAATGACTAAGAAACAAGAATTTAGTGAAAGGAAATGTTTAGAAGTATGCAAACAAAAGTAGAGTGTTATAATATTTTGTATGGGAGAAAAATATTCTCCGTTCGCAATGAAGATATGGAGAATGAAAGAAACATTGAAAAAAATTCTGTCCAAAATGAAAAATAGAAGGAATAATTTATTTCCCAAAAAGATGATCCCAAATACAAATACACATACATTGGAAAAAAAATGAACCTAACATAGTCATTCTATTGAGAGTGAAAATATTTAAAGTGGATGTTACAATGATATAGGCTTTAATCGTTCCTCTTTTTTTTTCCTAATTGTAACATATGCACTATTTTTCATCTTTGCATAATGCTCAAAAGAGAAATGTGGTGATATGCGTAAACCAACTATTGATTTGACTCTTGATATGGATGTGAAGGTCAACCCTTGCTGCTCTTTCTTTCCAATATCAATTGTTTCATGTTCTAAAGTCAACCCCTATGATTTATGAATAGTAAGGACCCATTCCATCTTTAGAGGAACTTGTTTACGATTTCCTCTTATAACAGGTGTGATTGGTACAATTTTTGTATTTATTGAGTCAAAAGGAACACCAATGTACTTATAAAAAAGAACAATTGTGTACATTGGAAGTTGAGGAGGCTTTGAGCCCAACATATATAATATGTTTTTAATATAACCAAGAGCACCGTTCACTAAGCCAGCTTCAACCCACAAGTTACATGTCAAAATAGAACGTTGTCCAGGGCATAAGAGAACTTCACGTTCCAGTTGATCATCATCCCACGAACAATTTATGTTTGTCGTGTATGTTCAACAACACATCATGTAATTGGAGAATTTATCAATTTCAACATCTTCCTATTGTGTAAGTTGACTAAATTATTTGTTGGGAACAACTGAAGTGATGAATTAAATAAACTTCTTTCCTCAATAGGCAAATCCATACCAGCCCATGACATAAGAAGCTCCCAATCATCAAAAAAGGGTTTTGCATTTCTTATGTTCATGAATAGATTACGAAAAGAATATTGTTTTGGAACATTTCCTTGCTGCCAAAATATTGTATCTAATGTGACAACAATGTTGAATTTTTTCCATAAAACTTTCCCTACTGTATTACCTGCACACAAAGGCTTATCTTTGATAGGAGGAAGTTGACCAAGGTCACCC
The DNA here is from genome assembly GCA_010110895.2 of Picea sitchensis. Lineage (NCBI taxonomy): Eukaryota > Viridiplantae > Streptophyta > Pinopsida > Pinales > Pinaceae > Picea > Picea sitchensis. The sequence continues at coordinate 76,566 of SNQJ01S0010638.1, read as the reverse complement.
ACAAGAATAATAGATCTACGACCAAAAGGAGAAGATTTATTTTCCGGAAATGCTTCTCGTAATCTAGAATTAATCTGTATGAATAGCCTTGGTCCTAAAAAACGAATTTCATCTATCAAAATATATCTAATATGCCTCATTTCTTCTTGAAATATTGCTAGAGACTACCCCTGTAGTGGTCGCATATCCTTAATAGGAATTTTCAATGATGAGTGTATTGTTCTTGCATGTATATTAAAAGAAGTTATTCCTGTTGGAGCAAGCAAAAGAAAAGGACTGTTTCCATCAACTGATGAAGTAGAAAGAGCATGATAAATAGAATGAATAAGGAAAGACTTTCGAGTGCCTCCAGTTCCCTCAATAATCATTAGAAGAGGTTCAGGACTTGGATATTGAATGGAATGTTGTAAAATTATATCAAAAGAAACTCGTTGTTTCTCTGCCAAGGAAGATGGAGATGCATTTGTGGGATGAACATTTTCAATAATATGACCCCTTGACTGGGCATTTCTTATAAAAGAAATAGCCTCTTCTCCAACATCATTTGAAACTGTTGTTTTCTCCCATTCAAAACATATATCAAAGTCCCTTCGACCAAGAGTGTGAAGGTCAGAAACATTGACATTATTAGGAGGAACCAAGCGAGACAAAAGTTGTCATTCTTCAAAATCTTCTTCCACATGGGTTGGTTGTTGTTGAGAATCATCATCATCTTCGACATTTTCTGAAGAAAGAGGGGGCCAATCAACATGCCATGCTCAATATAAAAAAATTCTCCAATTTTCAATAACTGTATCATTTGAGAGGCCAATATCTAAGGGAATGTTCCTAAATGGGTTGTACAAAATAAATTCACTCCAACAAAAAGTCTGGAAGTGTTCTGAAGCCTCATCAGGAATAGAATAAAATCATGGCCAAACTCTAACAATGGCATGGACAGATCTAGGTTTCCAATGCTCTTTCTTACATTTGGAATCAAATGTACAAGATATTTTTGTTTCTATCAAACAAAAATGTTCAATAAAAGTAGGTCTCTGTTGATATGTTTCAACAAAAGTATTGGGAGACGAAAATTGATGGGGGTTGTTTGTAATTTTTTTAAAAACCCTTCTCCCAACGTTTAAGGAAACAAATTTTCGACTGCAAATTACAAGAGTTAGCTTTAGTAACATATGACATGTTTCTTGGGCTCCAATGTCACGATCAACAAGTGTTTCAAGAAGGAATCTTCTATATGGGGACAAATCAGAATCTTTTGAGGCACCAGAATTTGAAATTCTTGTTAGCATATCCTGATAATTTTCAGACCTTTTTTTTTCTTTGGAAGCATACTTAGTAATATATTTCAAGACAACATGACGAGAAACCACTGGTTGACAATCAACATTTGCATGCCACATTGCAAGAAGATCTAGATTATGGATATTTAGCCTATCATCGTTTCATGCTGGCTCATATTTCTTTCTTCCTTTCTCATCTATGAACAATAGTGATTCATCTCGAACATCCCATGGATCATTGTAGCAACAACTGAGAATATATCCTTTCCTGCGAAAGAAAGAATCTACACTGCACTTTGTATGTCTTTAAACACAGTTCAACAAATGTTCATAATCATCATGAGGATTGGAAGAAAATATTTGATCTATATTTAGTAGGCATGTATCATCATTGATGCTTCAAGGAACCATAATGTTTCAGCGATGAATGTCACGTGGATTCCATGCTATTACATATATATCAAAATATGTCTTTGCACCATGCACATATGAAGGATTAGACCAATCTAATCTTTCCATGTTAGGAGCACCTTGCAAATATAAGAATCCATGGATGTGAGCCGATCCTCTATGTTGCCACTCATATCTAAAAAAAAAGAAGATATAGTAAATATATATAGCCCAAAAGAACAAAAAAAAGGAAGAAATAAATTATTTAACATAAATACGAAAATACAAACCTGTACCAAAAGTATTTAGCTCCAAGATATTTTTCAATTACTTCTTCTCGAAATATATTGAATCTATGATGCGTAAACATGGCAACGATATGGGGGTACCTGATAGCATTCTCAATTTTTATACGATGTTGATTAAAACCATGAGAATTGTCATTTCTCGGCATGACATTATGCATGTCTGGCCATTTTGTGTCGGCTGCACTCAATGTAAAAAACAAAGTTGGACAACCCAACTGAGTAATCATGTTAAGTATGACATTTTGTCCAATAGGCCCTTGTACCTCTGAGTGAAGAACCAAAACGCATAAGATGCTCAACCAACTTATTATCAGGTAAATCTGAAAGTTGTTGACGCAAGGCTTCAATTGTTGTTGGGGAGTTATCATGTATATTTTTCTTAACAAAAACTATAGCATTTACTTGGCTTCGATGTCACATTATCATGTTCAATAAGAAGTATCGAAAGCGAGGATGGCTTCCAAATCTCTGATCAAAATATCTAAGGAAATGTAATCCATATTCATGAAGATGAATGTCACAAATACGTGGATGCAACCAATCAGCCTCACCAGTGGGGAATAATGTGGGGAATTCCATGTCTAATAACCCTTGAGTATTATATTCATTAATTGGAGATGAACCAATAGTTGGCCAGTTGACCATTTGAATAGGTGAAGACTGCACATTTTCAATAAATGTTCTTATTTCTTCCACTTTTGTACGTTCATTGGGTAGGAGAGAAACAAAAGATGAAGGATGGGAGTGAAAATGGTCAGCGTGAAACCCTTGAACATAAACAACATTGTTATTTGTTTCTTCAATATCACAATCAACAAATTTAAGCTGAGTTGACACATCTGTGGGGTTTTCAGAGAGAGCAACAACTGAGTCCATGTCAATTTGAACATCGTGATAAAATTTATCCATTCAAAGTTTGTAATACAATGCATTCATAACCCATTATCGCTTCACATAACATTCATAATAATTAGATTGGGCACCATGTCTTCTAACAATTAGGAAGTCGAGGTCTTCAAGACGTCGTGGAAGATTTCTAGCAATCACAGAAATATCTTGCGGAAAGCTGATTGTGTGGCCACTATATCTATATTGTCCACCACGAGCATGAGTCACTTGCAATATAGGATTTACACGTGCTATGAGCATCTCTTCAACTTGGGTAAGTACACTTAGAACATGAGGTTTCTCACCAGGATCCATGTGATTCCATCGAGAAAAATGATGGGAACCTCTCTCATTCTTGCATCTTTTACAAATAGGTCCTTCATACCCCCTCACAACTTGGATTCTAGGATATGATTCTTGGAAAAAATGGCACATTTGAGCAATGGAGAGATTATCTATCTTTGCTCGAAATTTTTTATGTACTACAATCATGTTGGGATGAAACTGTATATGTCCTCTAGGCATGGGATCATGTTGACCACCAATGGGAATAGTAAAATGACCTCTAAAATCTACTTCATCTTCAACAATGTTAGAGGGCCCACCCAAATTTGCAGCAGGTGGATTGTGCATGTTACTTTCAACAATTATTTCCCTGAAATTCATGGATTGCATTTCTCTATCCTGATTGCATTGAATGGTGTCTTGGTTATAAAATACTAAAAACTTTAATGTCCAGCTAAGTGAGAAAAATGAGGATTCAAAATGTAAAAATGAATAATAAATCAAATACATACAACATCAACACTTGCTTGCCAATTAGATAGTCTAGGGATATTTGAAGGGAGGCTATGAGATGGTTCTCTTTCACTTGTAACATGAGCTGCTGGGAAATGTACAGAGTTTATTTCTTTACCTCGCATCAAATGAACTGTTTCCTGAGTGAAGAAAAAAACATGGTTAAAGTCATCAATAATAGGAAATAATTGTCGGTATAGTCATCATGAATGATGGTTGAAATACCTTTGTTGTTCCAAGTGAAATAGTATGTGGGATGATTGATTATGTTGGTGGTGCAACAGTTTCTATGGAATGAGGGTTGTGAAAGAAAGAAACAATGTTAGCATGAGAAGTTCGCAAAATTTCTAGCAAATGGGAAAGCACATGACAAACAGGTACTTCAGTACATGGCACTTGTTCCTGAATGACATCAGTAAGTCTAGCTACCCTATTTTGTGTTGTTTCTCCATGCTCTAAACTTGCACTTCCATTGGTTGAAGTATGGAGGTTGTCATTTGTAGGTAGCCTATGCACATGATGATCTTCCAGAATATGAGAACTTTCCCCAATAAAATGAATGTTGTTAGAATAATGTGGAATAGTAGAATTATTTGGATTATGAAAATATTCTGAGAATGAAACATTCATGGGAAATGTTCTTTGCATGATATCAGCCAAACTGCGATACTTACGGCTAATGGGAAAATCAATTTCAATAGTACTTTCCTTGGTCCTTCTATGATATAGAAGTCTTCTACGTTCATTTATTGCATCTTTGTTTCATTGATACCATAAACGTTGACATTCATTAGCCCTCTCACATGATGTTGGTGATCTATTGCGTTGGGTAGAACGATTACGTGTTCCTTCAGTGGACATTTCTACAACTACATAGAAATAATAACACATGTATAACATTATCAGAGAAATACAAATTCCATTAATATAAAGAAGAATAAATTATGGAATTAATACAACAACAAATAAATAACATATTTAGATACATTTGAATATATATAAAGTGACATGAACATGATAATAAAGAAGAAATGGAATAAAAGTTAAAAGTAAAATTGCAATAACCATATAACCATAACAAATGCACTTTAAAAATAAACTAATTCATAATGGAATAAAATTCAAAAGTGAAATTGCGATAACCATATAACCATAACATGAGCACTTAAAAATTAAACCAGTTCATAATTGAAATTTTATAATGGGATAAGAACATTTCTGAAACAAGTAAAACATGTTTGATAATATTGTATATTACTTATTAAAAGGCCAAGTAGCCTAAACCATCACATCTATTTCCAATGGTGGAATGTCATCAACAAAATCCATATTTGGAAGAAGTGGAAAAACATTCCCCTTTTCAATGAGATCATTGAAGTGGCCTTGAAATGGAAATGTCTGGCCATAGTTATGTAAAATGGAAACATCAGTGATATTTGTTGGGAAACATAAGCCAATCATCAAGTCATAGAACATGACTGGAAGTTTAGTGTTATTGCATATCAATACTATCCCATCAATTGTTCGAAATGGAAGATACCAGGGGCATTTTTGATTTATATCTGTTGAAAGGTGTTTCAACAAATTCCATTTGAATCCCCAATCATCCTCGAAATAGTCCAAACTTTGTTCAATACATGGCTGACCGAATTGAAAATTACCACTTCGTCAATAGACCAAACAGAGATGGAACCATCATTGATGACGCATATAAGTTGGTTATTATATAATGCCAAAGATATACAACGTATGTCTGTGATTGGAACAAAAGAAAAACCCCACTAATTCTTTGAAATATACAACCAATATATAGTGTACCCATACCAAGGGTAGTCAACATAATATATGTCCAAATACAACCAATATATTTTACTTTTATATACCACTGCCTCTTTTGGAGGTGTAGTCCCACCATAAGGAATGGTTGTCCTCCGCCAAACATTTTCAAGGCTACTGCAAATGAAATACTTTGATTGGTTTTTTCTACAAATATGTTTCAAAACAACCTATTCATATTTTCTAGCACTGATATTCTCCAAGAGTGTAAAGAAATCCCCGTCTCCAACCCATAAAGAACCTAAATTTTTGAATGACTTGGTAAATGGATTCATCACAAAATATTTTTTTGCAAGGGAGCATCTAGTTGGTGAATATAACAATATCATGTATCGAACGATGCATTCAATTGTGTACGTGGAATCTATAAATGGCACATGAAAATGACATATGCAACCAGTTTGATTAAGGTATGCTCCTAGGAAGTAACATTCATCACCATGGAGCAATGGAATAAGAAAACCAAATCCATTGTTGGAAACTTGATGGCATTGAGAAAGGAATGAAGAGGTTTGCAGAACAACATTCCATTGTTTACAAACTGTTTTAAATCTTGTTAATACTAAAAAAGGGAGCCAAAAAATATCATCTCCAAAATATGGAATGGCAAACAACTCCACACTGTTAGATCCATAATGGTATGTTGAACTTGCCTAACAATGACAAAATATGAGGAGAGTGAATAGAAATATTATTTAATGAAATGTTAAGTATTAAATCTTTAATGAGTAACACAATGAATAAAAGCATAAATATTGCAAAATAAATGAAACAAATGAAGAAAAAACAAAGTAAATTAATATAAGCATTAAATGTAAGGATGTATATGTATCAAACATATTTAAAACCCGTATAAGTTTTAAAAAACATCCAATCAATACATAATGTGAATATCAAAATGATTACATATAAAAAAAACATGAACTATGAAGATATAATAAAAGCATAAAATTAACAAACATCAACCATTTCGAGGGAGTCTCTATCACTAATGTGTCCACCATAAAGAACCAATATTTAACATAATGAAAAGGACCAATCTCCAATATAGTGTTTTTAAGTTGATTATCTAGGATTCAAAATACACATATTATTTAATTAATAAAAAATAAATAAAAATAAATTATGATATAATTTTTCTTATAATTATTAAATAATAATAAATGATTATGTAATTTTTCTTATAATTATTAAATAATAATAAATGATTATGTAATTTTTATTATAATTATTAAATAATAATAAATGATTATGTAATGATTAAAAATTAATTAATTACTAATCATATATTAAAAATGTAAAAAAACATTAATGTTTTAATTAATTAATACCTTAATACAATGCATAAATAAAGTATTAATATATTATTGTTTTAATGTAAKGAATTAATGTAACTTGTAATATAATAAATATTTAAGAGTGAAATGTATTAATAATGTATAAATTAATATATTTAAATAAATAGATTGCTAAAAAATAAAAATAAAAATAATTATTAATAGTTTAATAAAACATATATACATTAATAAAGTATTAAAGTTAAAAAAAAAAAAATAATACATAATATTAATAAAGTATTTACCGTGATTAAAAAATGTTAAATTTTTAATTAAATTATTATTACTACAATATCTAAATTTTTTATTTGTTAAAATATTATTATTGAAGTTATTATTTTATTATTAAAAAATAAATCTTAATATAAATAACTTTAATTTTAAGAAAATGATAACCTTAATTTTAGTAGGAATAACCCTAACCCTAATCTCAATATAAGCCAATATAATAGTATCCCTAATAACTATTAACAATAATTGAAATTTATAACAAGAGTAATAATTTTTCTTTCAATATTTTAATATTAAGATTTGTTTCTAACTATAACTTAAATGTGTAAACATAATATTAATATTAATAATAATGTCTAAATACTAATATAACTATCTCATGGAAACAATGAAAGAATAAACAACAAAATTACATTACATATAAGAATAAATTGATTGCAGAATGCTCCTATCCATTAATAGTGAAAAACCATTAATATTGAAATTTTAATTGTTCAGATGACAATTTGAACAATTTCGTTCTACTGAAGTTGGACATAAAACTTTGCACCAAATTGCGAATTTTTTGTATACAGTTTCAGCCTATTTTGTTTATTCCATAAAAGTTATTGTTCACTGGATATTTATTATTGTTCTATGTATCTATGTGTTATTGTATTCATTATGTTCCTCTCATCAATCGAGAGCAAACACCTCACCAAAATAACAGTATTGTCACCATAAAGAAGAAGGATGATGGCTATTCCAGCAAGAGTTATGCCGACACAACCCTCTTCTTCCAAACAACCCTCTAATTTGTCAATGTATATGCCAAAAAGAGTAGGGGATAGGGGACAATGTTTCTTAACTCCTATGTTACAATTAATTTATTCCAAGTAGCCCTCATTGCTCCTAAACTTGGAAATAACATTCTCATACAACCTTATTGCAACAACTCTCAACTCGAAAGAAACTTGTATCTCTTCTAAACTATTCAAAAGGTTAGTTATGGGTACTGTGTCAAACGTTTTTCTAAAGTCAATAAAACACATAGGAGATTGGTGTGGAATGATAGCTCCTAAATTTGTCCTGGCCTTTATCTTTTTTTCTCTAACTTTCTACACATACATCGATCTTCTTTTTTAGAATAATTCCATATAATTTGACTAACATAGGGGTAATCATAATGGTCCTATAATTAGAGATATTGTATTATCCTTTCTTTTAAAAGTAGGAACAATGAGGCTTTGAGTCCATGATTTAGGGAAACCCTACTTGATTGTTGGATTGAAGAACTTGTGAATGTGAGGTATGAGGATACACCCTCCAATTTTTAGGAATTTTTCTTGGTGGCTTTTGATGCCCTTGGCTTTCCCTTTTGCTAGCCGATTAACCCCTAACTCTATGTCTTCTTATGAAAAAAAATTCCCTCTATAGAAAGGGTTTGAATGTTTTCCATGACATCAAGGGATTCATAAATATTTTTAAAGTAGGAATTATAGTCCCTCAAGGGAATCATATTGTTTTCTTTAGTTTTATAAGTTAGAATTTTCCTCTAGAATTTCTTATGATCGTGCTTAGAGAGATGTAAAAAATTCTCTTGTTTCTTTTTATATAGTGTCTTTTTTCCTTTTAATTAGGGAGATGTAAAAACTTCTCTTGTTTCCTTTTATATAGTGCATTTTCCCCTTTAATTAGGTCTTTGTACATATATATCTTTATTTTCCTTTTTACACTACATCTCTATAGAGAACTTGCTAATGGAAGTAGAGAGAGTTGTAAACAGAACTTGCTAATGGAAGTAGAGAGAGTTGTAAAACTATGATAAAGTTCTTCAATATTGTCCTTATTTGATAGGCCATTTAATTCATTATTTAAATATTTTAGAATAAAATTATCCTTAATTTTGTCAAAGATCAAGTGTTTTTGGTTATTAGAATTCTCTTTTATGGGGCTTTTGTGCATGAAAAAATTGGAGTTAGGGTTAAAGGTTTATGCTCTAATTTAGGCGAATGGCCATTTAAGACTTACTCTCAAGCCACTTCATTAGACCATTGCAAATTATTAGACCTTGATAATTATAGAGCTTGATTAGCTCAAAACAAAAAAAAATCTAAGCCAAGTCTTTAAAGTTTTTATTTTTTGTGCTAGCTAAACCAAGGTCCTCATTTGACCATAGAGGATTCGTGTTAAAATCATTTCTTAAGATAATAGTTTGGTTAGTTGTTGTTCTAGCATTAAAGTCTCATAGCAAGAGGATAGTACCTTCATTTTTTAGATTGTAAATATCTTATTGTAAATTATTGTAATGACAATTTAGATAAAAATTGTTTTTCTTATAAAAAGTAGAATTAATATGTGCAAAATAGCATATTGTTATATAAATATTGTTACAATTCAATAGAAATATCTTAAGAATAATCAAAATTGTAATTGTAACATATTCATATTTCCTTAAATTACTTCAGTAATAAAGAGTGGAATGAAATTACAACCAATCTAGATCTATCTTTAATAATAATAAAATATACACCCCAAAAAATTTAATTCCCAATAACTTTTTATAAATCAACCATTTTCAAATCATTACCCCAAAAAATCTATTATGTAAATAAACAATCATTATTTAAAATAAAAATAATTATTAAATGAAAAATTATTCATCATTTATAAAAAAAAAATTATGGTTGAAACATTAATAATCAAAAGCTATGAATTTGAAGTTATGTTTTATGTAAATCAATATTAAGTAACATAAATATTGATATTTTAATGAACCTAAAAACATTTTAATTGAGGTTTATTATTAAAAAAATTGTGGGACATGTCTTTAGTCTACCTGTTTTATTTTATAATATTTTTTTTAAGATATTTTTGTTTAATTTTAAAAGGCAAGAAATTATTGGATGTGCACATTGGAGTGATTAATTCTGTATAATTTAAATGTTCTACTAATTTTTCCTAAAAAAAATTAAGAATTTTTCAATACCTTAATTACATTTCTGCATTCAAAAATACAATTTAAATAGCAAAAAATTATAATTTCGTACAGATTTATGTGATAAAATTCCTAAAAAAATAACCAAAACATAGTTAGACAACGCCCTTTTTCAGGTACTAAATTTTTTCGCCATGGATTATAATAAAAGTATAAGAGCTACAGCTTGTTTTTTCTTTTTAGTTTATTATATTACGCACTACATCTCTTTTAGAAGACTTCGCTGGGCTCGATGGGATAAAAAAATTGCTTGTGTTTGGTTCATCAAATAAACGAAAAGGTCGTGATAAGCATTGGTTCGATCAAAAATTATATTACGCAATTCCGATACTATATAATGTTTAAATAAGTTAAAAAAATAATGTTTAGACTTTTTCCCATAAAGATAGGTTAAAAAAATAGAACAGCGAAACAAATCCTTGTACTGACAACCTTCTGGAAAAATTAATCTTTCAACCCTTCTCGATTCAAATCAGTGCCTCCCAGCGCCGTCGCCTAATATGAGGGCACCAGGGTATCATAATAAATGAATGGTGCACATGCCCCCGGTGTACATATGACAGTTGTAACTTTAAGTCAATGACTTTGGGGAATACGATGGCTTGCACATGCTTACAATATTTCTTTCCTTCTGTCCAAGTTATCAAGTTGAAAATATATATAGAGAGAAAGTTGTTTCTTGAGAATCAAAGGTAGATTTTGAATTTTACAACCTATGCTTTCTTTCTATTGAAAAGCCATATAAACTTTTGTCTAAAATATCATATGAATTTTAATATTTTATTTATTTATTAAAAAATTATATGAAATTTAATATTTTATTTATTTATTAAAAAATCACATAAATTTTAATATTTTATTTATTTATTAAAAAATCATATAAATTTTAATATTTTTAATCAGTGTATTGTTAAATATTATAACTTTCTACTTTTGTTTGCATACATTTAAACATTTTCTTTCACTATATTTGAAAGGAAACCTTGCACCAATATTAACATTAGTTTATGGCCTCTAAAATATTTTATAAAAATTAGGGTTTTTGTTTGCATACTTTTAAACATTTTCTTTCACTATATTTGAAAGGAAACCTTGCACCAATATTAACATTAGTTTATGGCCTCTAAAATATTTTATAAAAATTAGGGTTTTTG
>SNQJ01S0010638.1:25300-48506 GCA_010110895.2 Picea sitchensis | reverse complement strand
TCCTCCCGCCCCTGCGTGCTAAAACGCGATTTTTGTGATGAGGGTGCCGAGACACGGCTTGAATGCACCGATGGCCTTCAGATCTTCGAAACGGGGCCGCTCTGAACCCATAATGCTGCCAGCGATCGTCCCATAACAATCACATTTAACAATGTAGTAAAACCAACAAATATTTTTTTTTTATATTATTACATAAGCTATTAAAAATAAAACCAATAAGAAAACCAAAAATTTCAATTTCTCCCTACTTAGAGAGAGGGCCAAACATCTCTCCCCAATTTCAACAGCGGGAGTGCCTACCCGAGTTGTCGCCCAGACCAAGCGAGCGACATCGAATCAATAAAATCGACCACAATTTGAAAATCATAGCGAGCACTACGTTGTTGCTCGAGCCCGACTATAATTAGAAGTCTCTCCCTGGTCGCCTAGATACAGAATTTCCTATGGGCATTCAATCCCAAGAATAATACAGGCCTCCATTGCAATCAGACTGAATTTCATGCAATTTGGTTATGTGAATATTACGCAATTCGTTAATGTGAAAGAGTTTTCATATATTTAAATATAAACAAAATCATGTATAGGATTATGTGAAGTTGTCATTTCGGGGAAGCTTTGAACTTCATCACACTATTTTCAATTAATAACCATCTGCTCTACATCCTAACATTGTGTGATTACCAGATTCAAACACATTTTCTCGGCAGTCAAGTAGTCAAGTATTAAGAAGAGTAAATGTTCTCTTATTTCGATTTTTTCGTTAGACTTTTTGGATGGATTATGTGGTACGATTAGTTATTATTGTTTCCTTTTTTATATCATTATTTATTAATTTAAGTTTATTTTAATGTTAAATGTATTAATTATATTAATTAAATATAAAAAATATTTTAAAATTATAGATTTATTTTTTATATTGATACAGTTTGGTATAAAGTAAGATATAAAATTGTTGCCCCCGGATGGGGTGTTAGCGGAGAACACCTGGCGTACGACAGAGGGGGGCATATGCCAACGGGGCACGGAGCCATGTGACGGGCTCGTGTCGTCGTCTGCCACCCCTCCGCAGCATTAAAGCACCCTTATTGCGATGGGAAAGAGTGTTAATGCCCACACTCGGCCTCCGCATTGTATTATGGCGTTGTTACTCGGCTATGTTTATTGTCTCTGTTGGTGGTTCGTTGGGCCTTCCCCTTTGCAGCCATGCCCATCCTCTGACTGTGCTCACTGGTCCTCGGCAGCTCCTCTCATCGCTCAGCCCGACGACCAGAGTTCTGTGCTAACCATGCCTAAGCATAAAAAACGTCTGAGAGGGAGGCCACGGTGGGGCTCTCCATGAAGACCACGTCGACCCTCTCTCCCTTCAAATGCTTCGCCTCCCACTGTTTCTTCCATCCACTCCCAGGCCGAGCCCCATAGATCTACGTCTCTCAAGCCGCCGACCATTAATTTCAATTGCCTGGAACTTGTTCCGCGGCTACCCAGCTCTTCTCTGCGTCTCCTCCCTGCTCCTTCGGTGATTGAACCAGTCCACCCTCCAAGCCCGACCGTCCCAAGAGACTTAGGGGCTGGCCAACCTCTTCCTGAGTGGAACGCTGGGCATTCTAGCCCCCCCACCCCCGAATCCACTAGCAACGAGCAGATAAAAGACAAGGTGGCCATTCTCTACGGCCTTGTCTTCGAACTCCACCAGGGGGTGGATGACTTTCATTACAGGTTGCATCTCACCAACGACAAGGTGGCACTTTTTCTACAGCTCCTATCCTCCTTTCACGAGGCGGTTCTAGCACACCCAGAAGGAGCGACCTCCAGGCAGAAACATGCAGCAGACGCCGCAGAAGGAACAGACAAGGGGAGCGCGAGGACAACTGGGGATACCACAATGCACTGGGCATCTACTACAGGTGAGGATACCGCAAAGCAGGCTGCAGCAGGGTCGAAACCGGAATGAAGTGGGAAAGCGACCAAGAACGTGAAGGATAGCGCGAGGAACAACCCTGGTGCCGCGACCACGGAGCAGGACGAGATGCAGTGGGGGGACGGGACGACAGTTGTCGAGGAGGAACCATGGCCAAGGGATCTCAGTGCCACCTGGTCGGTTTACGTATCCGATGTCTAGACTAATGACGTGTCCGCAGCAGAGCCAGTTAGGTTTTCCTTTTATGGTTGTCCAAGTTGTCCTAGACATTGTTTTTTTTAATGTTTTATAGCTATGCATCTGCTGACTAATCTGCTGACTCGGCTAGTTTCCCCTTTGTTGGAGCAGCCCAGTAATTACAGCACGACAATATTTGTATTTTCAAACTTCTTTTGCCTCTAGCAGGTACTTAATATATTAATATCTTACTTTAAAAAAAAAAAGATATAAAATTGTTTCTAATTCACTAAAAGCTTTTTAATGAGTTAATATATCATTTCTAGTGGTGTGATTTTGCACGAATAATGATCATAAATATACATTTTCAATAATATTCATTAGAATGGAAAGAAACTTTCTATTACAAAATTATTAATGAAATTGTTGGTTGACAACTTAATTATTTGAAGAAAAAATATTTATTTTCATTTCAAATATATTAAATAAATTAAAATACAAACTTATCTACATTCAAAAAAAATTAATTTACTTTATTTTATAATAATAATTTATTTTATTATTTTAATGAACTTTTTCTTAATTTTATAACAATAAGTTAATAAGTTTTATAAGAGATTTGTTCACTTAGTTGATGTGAACTTTGAGGATTTATCTTAAAAAATTAATAAATTACATCTAAATTAGGGTGAACTTTATTTTTTATAAAAAGAATGATCTTATTGAAAATTTTAATTATGATTAAATTAAGACTGAACTTTATTTGTTATAAAAAGAATGACCTAATTAAAAAGTTTGAGTTTGCTCACTTATTATTATTATTTTTTTACTGGGGGAATCGGCAACTCGCGGTTCGTGTGACACGTGGCTACCACTAGGGTGAGAATCGAACATGAGACTTCATTTTACAAATTTCCTTCCATTTACACGACACTTGCCAATCCGTCTACACCCCTGCGGGCTTGTTCACTTATTATTTTATTCTTAACCTACAAAAATCAAAGTATCTTGGTAATCTTATTAACAAATTATTTAGTTTAATGCTGGTTTCATCTATCAATAACATGTAATTTATTTTATATAATTTTATTTAGTTAATATAATAATAATAATTTATTTTATTTTTATCAAATTGATGTATGAGATCCCCTTCTTTAAATAATATCTCTTATTTTAACTTAATATATAATGTATATTAATTTAATATTTTGTTTAATTGTATTTTATTTTACAATATATAACTTCTATATATTAGTTTTTATTAAATAACACTTATTATAAGAATAAGTTAATAAGTTTTATAATAAATTTGTTCACTTAGTTGACGTGAACTTTGAGGATTTTATCTCAAAAAATTAATAAATTACATCTAAATTAGGGCTCAACTTTATTTGTTATAAAAATATTGATCTTATTGAAAAGTTTAATTATGATTAAATTTAGGGATGAACTTTATTTATTATAAAAAGAATGACCTTATTGAAATTTTGAGTTTGTTCACTTATTATTTTATTCTTAACCTATAAAAATTAAAGTATCTTGATTATCTTATTACCAAGTTATTTAGTTTAATGTTGGTTTCTTCGTCATCATTATCAATGACAACATGTAATTTATCTTATATAATTTTATTTAGTTTATATAATAATAATAATTGTCCCCAAGGTGTAGGAAAGTCGGTGACGGAGTGTGTTGTTAAGCCACTCCGTGATGTTAAAGTCACCGGTTCGAAACCTGTGGGGACAAAAAATCCAACCATGTTAAGGGTTGGTGTGGCTCAGGCCGGGTGCGATCCCTGGGTGATTTTGACGGCTTAGATGCTCCTGAGTCGCGATTTCTCAAGCCACAGGTCAATCGCCTAGCCAACAGGTTCCGCACAAATTAACAATAAAAAAAAAATATAATAATAATAATTTAATTTCTTTTTACCAAATTGGTGTGTGAGATCCCCTTGTTTGTGGGACAAGGGACCCCTTTCTCTGACTACTAAAGTCTATGGAGGTGTACATATCCCACCCCCCTTTGGATTTGAACCTGTGATCTCCAAGGAGAAAGACCCACTCAAGTTGTATTAAGTTTATATTAATTTTTTAATATTAATTATATTCTTATAATTTACATTACAAACTTATTTTGTTGACTTGGAAGGTATTGAGAATAATTATAAAGATGCATATTTTTGTTTTTGAAAAACAAAAAGTCATCTTCAATATCTGTGTTACTTTAGTGATCATAACTTATACATAATTGTGAGGTTTGAGGTTAAAGTATTTTCAAGAAAACTTAAGGAAAATACAACAAATTTAGAAATGTTTTATAATAAAGAAGCTTAAATTTAATTGTAGATAATTTGATGATTAAATTTGATAAGAAAAATCTTATGATTGTAGAGAAGAGATTAAGGGATANGGTGACGGAGTGTGTTGTTAAGCCACTCCGTGATGTTAAAGTCACCGGTTCGAAACCTGTGGGGACAAAAAATCCAACCATGTTAAGGGTTGGTGTGGCTCAGGCCGGGTGCGATCCCTGGGTGATTTTGACGGCTTAGATGCTCCTGAGTCGCGATTTCTCAAGCCACAGGTCAATCGCCTAGCCAACAGGTTCCGCACAAATTAACAATAAAAAAAAAATATAATAATAATAATTTAATTTCTTTTTACCAAATTGGTGTGTGAGATCCCCTTGTTTGTGGGACAAGGGACCCCTTTCTCTGACTACTAAAGTCTATGGAGGTGTACATATCCCACCCCCCTTTGGATTTGAACCTGTGATCTCCAAGGAGAAAGACCCACTCAAGTTGTATTAAGTTTATATTAATTTTTTAATATTAATTATATTCTTATAATTTACATTACAAACTTATTTTGTTGACTTGGAAGGTATTGAGAATAATTATAAAGATGCATATTTTTGTTTTTGAAAAACAAAAAGTCATCTTCAATATCTGTGTTACTTTAGTGATCATAACTTATACATAATTGTGAGGTTTGAGGTTAAAGTATTTTCAAGAAAACTTAAGGAAAATACAACAAATTTAGAAATGTTTTATAATAAAGAAGCTTAAATTTAATTGTAGATAATTTGATGATTAAATTTGATAAGAAAAATCTTATGATTGTAGAGAAGAGATTAAGGGATATATATAGAAACATATAATCCTATGTATATGTGATGGATAACGATTGTATATGAACCTAAGAATAACATTCTAAGCTTTCCAAAGGGTAATTCAATGACTTAAACTCTTTGGCTTCAAGTATTCCACTTGATAGGATGGATTCCTCACAAAAAGGGAATACTTGAGCTTGTGTTTTGAATGGATAAGAGAAAGATATCCATGTGTTGATTCTATGTTTCTTGAGGTACTTATAGGAATCTCAACTGGTTGACTTTAGTGGATGTTTTAGATTTGGCCTAGTCATGATGGATAATGGGATGCATTGAGTGAGAGATAAAGCTTGTAAGTGGTTTGTTTCCTCAGTCATGATGGATAATGGGATGTATTGAGTGAGAGATAAAGCTTGCAAGTAGTATTTTTCCTTGGTGCCTTCATGAGTAAGGATGACATAAAGGTAAATAACTCCTACACAATGGCTTTTTTATAAACTTTTAAATAAAAATAACTAATAAAACTTATTTCCTAATGTTGTTATTTAAATATTTAAATTCTATTTTGGAGTTGAAATTTGTGTGTGAGATTGGATAACAAAAAATGAAGGTATACATGAGTTGATATGATGCCCATGTTTAAATGATGCAAATTCCATAAATATTTAGTAAAGGAATTCCTTGGTTGTTGAGATGTTGTATGAATGCTAATCATATGAATGGATAAATAAATATGTATATTTAATAAAATTTATGTTGAGATAATCTTTATAATTATGGATTTAGTTATATTAGTCATTAATTTGGGTGTTGTTTGATGTCCATTTTTAGCAGTAGTCTAAATTCTCAATGAAATGGTCTTTTTTGGCCACTAGAATAAGTGGAGGGGAAATCGACATTTTTTTGCCTAAAATTTAAGAGAAATAATTTTGAATTGATGGAAAAATATTATATGTTACATTGCACAATCTAGTTGCATTAGGGGTATTTGGGGATGCTGAACTCAACTCTACAGTAAAACCAACAATCTCATCAATCCAAAATTTCATTTTTCAGCAAAGATTGCCTAATCGGATTTTGGTGATGATAAACTATAAAAGGTTGAATTCATAGAATTTTTAGCCTTATTCCCCATTTCTATCCCTAATTGGAGCCTTGAAGAGTAAATGCAATGCATTTTAGATATGATTAAGTGGACACCCAGTTGCGAACTTAGAGAACATAAATAGATATGACACACTTTTGTACCAAAAAATGATTATTTCCTATTTTAGGTATGATAACAACTATTAGTAGGCCCTTAATTATTCACATGAATGAAAACTGATTATAGTTGAAATTCTCTATGCGATTACATGAAGACCCCATTTATTGCATCTCTCAAAATAAATTATAATGGTGTATTAATTTTTTTAGAAGGAACAATTTATGAGTTTTCTTCTTCTTTTTAGGTAATATATCTCGGGGAAAACCCCCAATCATTTCTACTCATTTTGAGGATGGTACCATTCTTCATGGCATAAGGTTAGGTCAACAATAGGGATTAGAACCATTACAATGATATACTCATTATGAGCTCAACGTGCCACTTATGGGAATAGACCTTGGGTGGGGAGGATAATGCTCCATCCCACAACCACTTGGGATAGACCTAATTGACCATAAAACTTTGTGATATATCCCCTTCTTCTCGAGAATATCTTGATGGAGGGTGGCTCAACCACAAGCCATAAGTCCTAGTCTAAGCATGCCACAAATTGGTCATTTTTCAACAAATTTTCCTTCATGTTATTCTTGCTTTTGACAATATCAGAGTTAATTGTGATCTCATAACATTTTTTTCTTCTTATTCACATAATGTTTCTCCCAAAGGGAAGTACATTTATTTTGTTTTGGCTGAGGCAGATATTGATCAACCAGAAGTATAATTGAAACTAGGAATAGCTCTGCTTGGACCAGGTGATGAGATGTTATTTGATATATATGATAGATTTGTTCCTGTTACTGAGCCTTCTCTTGAAAATTTATTCATATCCACTGTAAGAGGTTGTGTTATCTTTTTGACGATGAATGCATTTACATAGATTAGATTTGCTAATGTTTTGGGCATAGAAATTCAATTCATAATAAGTGTGATTTCTTCTGAGCTATGATGCAACAACACATTTCGAGACAACAGTGCAGGATGTTCTCGCTATGCACACCCACATAACTGGAAAGGTATGGAAGAATTTGATTACAAATTTCTTGGCGCATTCTAAATATTTTTGCTTTCCCTAGCCACATTTATTTATATTCTCATGTTTTTTGTCACCAATCCTTATTATTGATTGTTTCTTGTAGGTCTTGGACCTAATTGTTGACCTAAGTGTTGCAAATGCAGCCGAAAAATGATGGGTTGTATCATATCAACCTTTAGTTGGGCTACAAACTCCTCTAAGGATGTATTTTATTTGATGATATTGTCTACGTTGTGTTAGAGAAGTTCTAGTATTTGTATGTATTTGGCAATCATGTCTATAAATGAAAGTATTACAGTTGAATACTGACAAACAAAGTAATCATAAGAAGTCCCACTACCAATATATTGTCTCTACAATTCCTCCACCAGTTCAAACAACAAAGTGAATCCTATCTGCAGCAGGCGGAATGCCCCAAAGAAACGGGACAACAATTGCCATTGTTAAATTCTCATGCAAGCCTCCTTTGCTCTTGTTTTTAGTAGCTACAACTTGCTTAGAGTTCATTATCATTTATTACATAAGTTGAATGAAATATTTTTTTTTGTGATACCTTTTTCATCCTAGTAAGAATCAAACAACTCTCTCAAGTCTCTCTATGTTGTACAATCTAAAGTTGGGTCCATGTTTCTTCCTTTCCTATTCAGTTTTGTTCTGCCTTTCATAAAGGACTCAACAAAGTAAGGAAATCTATGGAGTGCATACTTTAGGTTTCCAATAATAAAGCCTTAAACTTAGCAATATGCATCAAGACTGATGATTCATGACTACATTAAATCTAGGAAAATGAGGCATAATAAAACATGTCATTACCTCCTGAAAACCAAATGAAACAATATCTACCCTTCAAACAATTGAGACAGAATATGGACTGCATTGTGCAGAAAAAGGGTACTTGACCAGTCAGTCTTAATAGAGGTCATAGTTCCACAAGTCATAGTTCTTGGGGTCATTCCACAGGACATAGTTCCATAGGTCATAGTTCCATAGGTATCTCTAGAGGACATAGCTACATAGGTCACAATTCCTTAGGTCATAGTTCCACGGGTCATAGTTCCAGAGGTCATAGTTCCAAACGACATAGTTCCATAGGTCATAGTTCTAGAGGTCATAGTTTTGGAGGGCGTAGTTTCGGAAGTTATAGTTCATGGGTTCATACCACATGTCATAGTTCCAGAGAGCGTAGCTCCAGAGGTCATAGTTCCATAGGTCATAGTTCCAGAGAGCATAGTTCCAAAGGTCATAGTTCCACAGTTTATAGTTCTTGGGGTCATTCCACATGTCATAGATCTAGAGGGCGTAGTTACACAGGTCATAGTTCCAGAGGGCGTAGTTCCAAAGGTCGTAGTTACAGAGGCCATGGTTCCAGAGGGTGTAATTCCAGAGGTCATAGTTCTAGAGGGTGTAGTTCCACTGGTCATAGTTCTAGAGGTCATAGTTCCAGAGGGCGTAGTTCCACAAGTCATAATTCCAGAGGGCGTAGTTCCATAGCTCATAGTTCCATAGTTCATAGTTTCACAGGTCATAGTTCCATAGGTCATAGTTCCAAATGTTATAGTTCCAAAGGTCATTTCTAGAGGGTGTAGTTCCAAAGGTCATAGTTATGGAGGGTCTAGTTCCACAGGTCAAAGATCCAAAGGTCATAGTTCCAGAGGACATAGTTCAAGAGGTCATAGTTCCATAGGGCATAGTTCCAGAGGTCACAGTTTCGTAGGTCACAAATCCACAGGTCATAGTTCCAAAGGTCATAGTTCATAGGGCATAGTTCTAGAGGTAATAGTTTCAGAGGGCATTGTTCCAGAGGTCATAGTTCCAAAGAGCATAGTTCCAAAGGTCACAGTTCCATAGGTCACAATTGCATAGGTCATATTTCCAAAGGTCATAGTTCGAGAGGGCGTAGTTCAAGAGGTGATAGTTCCATAGGGCGTAGTCTAGAGGTCAATGTTCCAGAGGTCAGAGTTTCGTAGGTCATAGCTCCAAAGGTCATAGTTCTAGAGGGCGTAGTTCATAGGTCATAGTTCAAGAGGTCATATTTCCATAGGGCGTAGTTCCAGAGGTCATAGTTCCAGAGGGCATAGTTCCAGAGGTCACATTTCCAAAGGTCATAGTTCTAGAGGGTGTAGATCCACAGGTCATAGTTCCAGAGGGCATAGTTCCATAGGTCATATTTCCACAAATCACAGTTCCATAGGTCACAGTTACACAGGTCATAGTTCCAAAGTTCATAGTTCCAAAGGTCATAGTTCCAGAGAGTGTAGTTCCACAGGGGATAGTTCCAGAGGTCATAGTTCCAAAGGGCGTAGTTCCACGGGTCATAGTTCCAGAGGGAATAATTCCATAGGTCATAGTTCTATAGGTCATATTTCCATAGGGTGTAGTTCCTTTGGAACTATTACCTTTGGAACTACACCCTCTGTAACTATGACAACTAGAACAATGACCTTTAGAACTATCCCCTCTGGAACTATGACCTTGGGAACTATGACCTATGGAACTATGACCTATGGAACTGTGACCTCTGGAACTAAGCCCTCTGGAACTATGACCTCTTGAGCTATGTTAGGTTTCTAGAGAGGTAGTGGAGGCCATTCAATGTAAGGTGGTCTAGGTCCACTATATCATTAAATAAGACCCATTGTGGTAGTTAGATAATAAATGGGTAGTTAGATATAATAAATGTAAGAGGACTTCTTAGAAGGTTCTGATTCTAGAAGATTCCTCCTCGAGAATGTTCTTAGGTAATGGTAGCACTATATAAAGGGTTTCAGGCAATGCAATGGGATATGAGGAGAATTATTGTATTTGGAGTGGTAGCTCAATAGGAGGAAGCCTTATCGAAGAGGCAACTGAACGGGAGAGGATCCCTTCCATAATATGATCCATTGTATGGTGTTTCCCTACCTCAAGGGTTTGATATAATAATGTGGTAGTTTTATATATTGTTTCATAAATCTTGTGTGGTGATTGTATTCATATATCTTTAGTACTATTGTGGTATTTTGTATTCAGGTCTTTGGAACATAAAAAAATAAGCCCTGTGGAACTATGACCTATGGAACTTTGACCTGTGGAACTACATCCTCCAAAACTATAACCTCTGGAACTATGACCTGTGGAACTACGCCCTCTAGAACTGACCTCTGGAACTATGACCTATGAAACTATGACCTGTGGAACTGTGACCTGTGGAACTATGACCTATGGAACTATGACCTCTATAACTATGACCTGTGGAACTATGACCTATGGAACTACGCCCTCTAGAACTATGACCCCTGGAACTATGAACTTTAGAACTATGCCCTCTGGATCTATGCCCTCTGGAACTATGACCTCTAGACCTATGACCTCTGGAAATATGAACTATGACCTTTGGAACTATGACCCGTGGAACTGAGACTTGTGGAACTGTGATATGTGGAACTATGACCTATGGAACTACGCCCTCTGGAACTCTGACCTATGGAACTCTGACCTATGGAACTACGCCCTCTAGAACTATGAACTCTGGAACTTTGACTTGTGGAACTACACCCTCTGAAACTATGACCTCTGGAACTACACCCTCTGGATCTATGACCTCTATAACTATGACCTCTAGAACGATGCCCTCTAGAACTATGACCTTTGGAACTATGACCTGTGGAATTGTGACCTGTGTAACTGTGAACTCTAGAACTACACCCTCTGGAACTATGTCCTCTTGAACTACGCCTTATCGAACTATGACCTTTGGAACTATGACGTTTGGAACTGTGACTTGTCTTACTATGCCCTCTGGAACTATGAGTTGTGGAACTATGACCTGTGGAACTACACCTTATATAACTACTCCCTATGGAACTATGACTTGTGGAAGTACTCCCTCTGGAACTATGACCTATGGAATTACACCCTCTGGAACTGTGACCTCTGGAACTACGCCCTCTAGAACTATTACCTTTGGAACTATGACCCGTGGAACTGTGACCTGAGGAACTGTGACCTGTGGAGATATTGTATCTATATAACATAGGTGACAGAGCATTCACAAATAAAATATGAGATGGAAAATTATTCTTTGGCATAATATCAACATGATAATTGGTTAATCCCATCTTTTCAGGTTTGAAGAATACATGTGGAATATTTTTTCCAAAGTTTAGGTCATCCAAATTATCAGTCAAAGACAAGTGGAAAAAGGATTGGAGACAAAAATGGTAGAAGATCAGTCAACAATTGAATTGATTTCATTTCCATATTCAAAGGGTTTATAGTAAACAAGTGACAAGGATCAGTTAACAATAGATTCCAACAACCTTCAAACATTCGTGACATATTGCAACTTTATTTAGATTTATTTTATTTTTGTGATTTTTTATGGATTTTGTTTTTGAGAAAGATAGTGATAGCTATTAGTTTCTAATTTCTATATATTCTCAAGTTTTTAATGTATTAAGGGTTCGATACTGGGGAAAATTGAGACTTTTTTGCTTGTAATATTTCATGAGATTTATAAAATTATCAATACAAAAGTACATAATTTTCTTACCAGAGATCCATGTGCCAATATTTCTTAGTCTGTGTTATCCTTTTTAAATGTTTATCTCTTTAATTATTCCATTTATATGTGATGTCTACTAACTACATGATAAACAAAGTCCACTAAATCTAAATTAATAGATTCATTGCTGAATTTTTTGAGTAGTACAATTGATTCTATTTTTCCAAGATTTTTTGCCTAGGAAAACAAATTCTATGAATATAATAGATTCCATAGGTTATAGTTCCACATGTTATAGTTCTTAGTGTCTGTAATACCTATGTTTCCCTGGGCCTGTAGATATAATTATATTTTTCTAAAATTCTATAGACAGAGTTATTATGTGTGGAATTTGGAAATAATGAACTTTTGTTATATAAGGTAATGTAAATATTTATGTTATTAAATAAAATGGAAATTGTTGCACAAATGCGGAAGGTGTCGCCAATGTAGATCATGATGCATGAGAGGGAATGGTGAGAGGAACCAGTAATGGTTGATATGGACCTAGGCACATAAGATCTCCTCTTCTCAACAAAGAACACAATAACATAATCTAAACAAAGAAGAGAGTAATGATGCATGTGCTATAGGTAATGGAATAGAGGAACCATGCCATGCCAGTCTTGAACATGCACATGTAGTCTAACAAAGAAAGACGAAATGAACCCCAAAAATAGACAATTCCTAAGGTTAAGGATGCCTAGTAAGCCTAGGAGATGTTGATGATATGAAAATCGACAATATAGATCTACCTGAATGGGTAGCCTAGAGAATCACATAAATCCAATAGCTTGCAGAGGATCTTGCAAGGAAATAACCGATGTTGTTTTAGCAACACTCCTTGATACTACACAATATTTAATACAATAATCATGATAGGAAACTGCACATAGAGAAGGTCAACCTCAAAAATATAAAGGTGGTTTACAGATCAAGTGATGAGATGGATGTATCGGGAGTTGGACTATCTTCCCTAATGAAACTACATCATTGAATAGGAGATGTGTTTTTCAATTTGATTTATGACCAGGAGTTACAAAATATTAGATTGAAAAAGATAATTAGTGAGCTTGAGGGTGCATTGACTCCCAAGCCACTTTTTGCAAAGCAATTGACCATATTGTCGCTAGAGCAAGCTCTTCTAAGTACTCCTAGAACCTTAAAGCCAATCAAAAAAGCACTTCAATAGTTGAATGGAGTCAGAGGCTATGTTGTTGAAAACATTAACAAAATAATGGATATAATCAGAAAGGCATGGGAAGTCAGTACAAGTATATGTAATATTTCAAAGAGATTTAAAAATTTTACTGAATATTTGCAAAGAGATTTGTAGCATGAATAAGCTCATTATCAAAATGGCATAAAATTTGTTATCAATGAGATTTGGAGCATGATCAAATTTATTCAGTGAAATTTTTAACATTAAGAGAAACACATGAGTACGTTCAATTATGGGCCAAATTTCTCAGAACACCCTCAAAAGACTCTTGCAAACTAATCTACTGGAATAATAGAAGGCATGATAGATTGAAAACTTAACAAAGAGACATAAACTAAACCAAAGAGGAAACGAATAAGAACCTATTGAGAATAATTCAAGCAGTTATCCTGAGTGGATTCAGGGTAAAATCATGAAAATGGGTAACACTTTCGTGACAATCGAGTCTCAAAAATTCCTAGCAGCAATTTTTCGACCAAAAAAATGTTGCTAGGAATCTTTTCGGCCGAAAATTTGCACGTCAAATTGAACGGTGCTCTCGAAATTCGTGTACAATGTTTTTTGGATGAATTATTTTCCTGTGGTAAGAATATTTCGGCCGAAAGAGTTTTTGGACAAAACGTTTATTTTTAACGGATTCCGTTAAAATCTAGGTTTCGGCCGAAACATTATTTCGGCTAAAAACATGAAATTGGGACTGAAAACAAAAACCAGAGAATTTCCCCAAGCTTACCTAAACTTCGGAGGTTGCAGACTCCTGCAAATACTGAGAATTTGGTTTTGAAAATGACACCATCATTTCCAAAATTGAATTTACTTTCAATTCCTATAATTTGTTTTCATTTTCTTTATTTTTATCTAATTTTATTTAATTTTTTAAAAAAATCAGTGCATAATATTTTCAGCAAATATTAAGATTCAATGAAATGAAATATTGGTATCTCTAAAAATATGCCGTGAAAAATTTAGAAAAAAATATATTCATAATCCTTAAACTGTTATCTTCAAAAGGGTATATTTAGATTTTAGTTTTAAGTAAAAATTAAGATAAATGCAAGGTGTAGAAAAACATGTGTTTAAAATCTGCAACGTTTTCAGCTTGGTCAACTTCAAAAAATTCTAGAAATTATGATATTCATCCATTAGATTCAAAATTATAGTCATAATAAAATAGAGTCTCTCTAGATTGTTGCAGTATATTTCGTTTCTTAAAAACATAAGTTTAGTAATAGATACATTTTTGTAGAAAAAAGTTACTCATTACCATTCCTTTCATGTTTAAGGAACATACTGTTAAACAACTATCAAATTGACATATCAAATCGTGATAAAAAAAAAATTGAAAAATAGTCATTAGAAAGCTAACAAAATTCTTCACAAGTATTTTTTTTACTTTAAAGTGAAATTCTAAATAAAAAAAATACTTGTGTATGTCGGAAGTTGAAGAACTTGTGAAAATACAATTTTTTTTCTCATAAAACAAGCAAAAGTGTAACCCATCTTCATGATTTTACCCTTCAACATTTATGTTATGGATGAAAACTATCCTATGACTAGGGTTGGCCATTAACATAACAAAAATATGAAAAAAAATACAATTTGTTTCATAAAGTAGCCTACAAAAACTTCAAAATAAATATGAGTTAGTTATGAGGGACTCACCTATTTTTGATAGCTTGTTGGAGATGAGCCTTCCAGGTTGTCCTCGCTCAAATATTCCTTTCTCTTGTCCAAGCTTACAGACCTTTGAAAATCAAA
Organism: Picea sitchensis; assembly: GCA_010110895.2. Lineage (NCBI taxonomy): Eukaryota > Viridiplantae > Streptophyta > Pinopsida > Pinales > Pinaceae > Picea > Picea sitchensis. The sequence continues at coordinate 33,561 of SNQJ01S0010638.1, read as the reverse complement.
GCAAAACCTTCCTTGAACTATTGGTAGAAACAAAAATAAGTGTCAAATAGCTACTCTAACTAACTCTTGTCAGTTGAATTAGAACCATAAATAAATATTGAAAAGAGATCAAGTTGACACAAATAAATCAAAATTTATGGGAGGGAAAGAAGAGAGATCTTCATTTTTTATTGAAATCAACAATAATATATGAAATGTATACTTGACCTCGATGTTAGCACTGTCTGTAACTGTCATCCAGATTCCTCCATCCCTGAGTCATGTAGGACTACTTCACCTCCTATGTTGTTCTCTATGCAAGTATGAGGAAGATCAAGGGATATCAGGCCTAAAAAACAAGAATTAGATATGGGAACTTCGGGAAATAGGGATTTCGAGGGAGATGAGAGTCACATAAATTGTAGGGATATGATGGATCTAATTGCTTGGGCTAGAAGAAAAATCTCATATAGTAACAATTATTGTAACATTCTCCTTCAATTAGGCATATTTTATACCATTTCAAGTTGGTCGAGACCATTTTCCATGGGGTTTAGGGAGTTACAAAAGTATTTTTCCCATAAACCTCGTTTAGAAGTGTGTAATTTTCATATTTTTTTTATTGTTTTGGTCATGTTTGAAGCCACTCGTGCATTTTCTGAAGGAAAAGGGAGAGTACTCACTCCTATATTGAAAATTAAGTGCGAGTGGATTGCCATGAAGGATTTTTCAACAAAGTTATGAGTGGACCCAAGTTTCCAAAGATGAATATGAAACGGATAAAGGTCAAACAAAGGCATCTCAACTATTGTGGTGGAAAAAAATGCTATAACACCAACTAAGGTCAAGCAACCACTAAACAAGATATCTCCAATGTGAAAATCCACCACAGATCATCTCATATGTTCCAGTGCATCTCAAACCATCTAGGGGCTAGTCATACACCATGTACCTCAAATATCACAAAGCACCCAAAAACATGATGTAAAAACATTGTACTAACCTTGAAAGATAACAATACTTTAAGGAAAGTGTTTACACCAACACCCAACTTCTCCCTCAACATCTAAAACTTCCCTTTGGCTAAGGCCTTCATCAGAATGTTGACAATATATACCCTATGGAAATTTGATCAAACACTATAGCACCCCTTTGTACTCTATCTCTCAGGAAGTGATACTAGATATCAATATGCTTGGAGTAGTCATGAAAGACTAGATTCTCATAGAGTTTGATGCAAATTTGATAAACAAAAAACACAAGTGTCAGCTTCAACTCCATATCTCCAAGATTAGCTGCCAAATTGTAAAGTTGTACTAACTCAAAAATTGTTTAACAAGCTACTATATACTTTTCCTTTTCTATACTTGATGCAACTATTGTCTGTTTCCTGCTAAATTGGGATATGCACCCTCACCCCAAGCAGAAGAAAAAACTAGAAATTTTCTTCCAAGAATTAATTCCACCAACCCATTTTTAATCAAAAAATCCATGGATTAATATCCCATAAACTCATGTATACCTAATGAAAATGATTATGTGTTTCAGATACCTAAAAACATACTTCAAAACAACCTAGTGTGACTCCCATAGAGCAACCATATACTAACTCAATATCATCACTACATACCAAATTTCTAGCATGGTATCCATGAGATAAATCAAAGAACCAATCAATTACTTTCATAATGATGGGTCAAACAAATCAATCCCTACATATTGAGTGAGATTCATATTTGTGACATATGTGTAGCCAAGGGTTTGCAATCATGCATATGGAATCTCTCCAAAATCTCCAAGGTGTACTTCCCTTGCCCAAGGAAAACATTTCCTATGCCTTGGAAAACCTCTAATGACCCCAAGAAAATAGTGTAGAAGACCAATGTCTTTCATGTCAAATTCACTAGAAAATTTCTCTTTGCACCACACAATAAGTTTCTCCAAACTAATTGATGATCAAAATACCCACATACAAAACAACGACAACCAAATCAGAGTCAATATACATATAATAAAGATTTGGATCATAGTTCCAAAGGTCAAATTTTCAGGGGTCATAGTTCGAGGGGTCATATTTATAGAGGCCATAGATTTTAGGGTCATAGTTCCAGAGGTCATTCCATAGGTCATATTTTTAGTGGGCGTAGTTCCAAAGGTTATAGTTCCATAGCTCATAGTTCCTAGGGTCATAGTTCCCAGGTTAAAATTTCTAGAGGACATAGTTCCACAGATCATAGTTCCACAAGTCATAGTTCTAGAGGTCATAATTCCATAGGTCAAATTTCCATAGGTCATATTTCCTAGGGTCAAAGTTCCAGAGGTCATATTTCCTGGGGTCATAGTTCCAAAGGTCATTCCATAGGTCATAGTTCCATAGGTAAAAAAAACATAAGGTCATAGTTCCACATATCATATTCCCAAGGGTCGTAGTTCCAGAGGTCAATGTTACAGAAGTCATAGTTCTAGAGGTCATAGTTATTGGGGTCATAGTTCCACTGGTCATGGTTCCAGAGCTCAAAGTTCCCAAGGTCAAAGTTCCTGAGGTCAAATTTCCCAAGGTCATAGTTTCAAAGGTAAAAGTTCCACAAGTCATAGTTCCACAGATCATAGTTTCTGGGATCATAGTTCTATTAAATTTCTAGAGGGTGTAGTTCCACACGTCATAGTTCCACAGATCATAGTTCCACAGGTCATAGTTCCACAAATCATAGTTCCCGAGGTGAAATTGACCGAGGTCTAGGTTCCCGAGGTCAAATATTCGAAGGTCATAGTTCCATAGGTCATAGTTCTTGGGGTCACGGATCCAGAGGTCATAGTTCCAAAGGTCATTCCATATGTCATAGTTACATAGGGAACAGTTCCATAGGTCATAATTCCATAGGTCATAGTTCCTAGGATCATAGTTCCTTGGGTCAAAATTCCGTAGATCATAGTTCCATAGGTCATTGTTCTAGAGGTCAAATTTCTAAAGGTCGTAGTTCCTGGGGTCAAAGTTCCAGAGGTCATAGATCGTGGGGTCATAGTTACAAAGGTCATTCATAGGCCATAGTTCCAAAGGTATAAGTTCTTGAGGTCATAGTTCTTGAGGTCAAAGTTTACAAGGTCATAGTTCCAGAGGTAAAAGTTCCATAGGTCATAGTTCCAAAGGTCATCATTTCATGGGTCATAGTTTTCGGGGTCATAGTTCGAAAGGTCATAGCTCTAGAGGTCATTCCATAGGTCATAGTTTTAGAGGTCATTCCATAGGTCATAGTTCCAGGGGGCGTAGTTCCATAGGTCATAGTTCCAGAGGTCATAGTTCCTCGAGTCATAGTTCATCGGGTCATAGTTCCTAGTGTCAAATTTCCAAGGATCATAGTTCCAAGGGTCAAATTTCCAGAGGTCATAGTTCCTGGGGTTGTAGTTCTAGAGATCATTCCACAGGTCATAGTTCCAAAGGTCAAAGTTTGAGAGGTCACTAAAACATAAGGTCATAATTCCACTAATCATATTTCCAAGAGTCATAGTTCTATAGGTCAAATTTATAGAGGTCATAGTTCTAGAGGTCATAGTTCTATGGGTCATAGTTCCATGGGTCATAGTTCCACAGGTCAAAGTTCCCGAGGTCAAAGTTCCTGAGGTCATATTTCTTGAGGTCAAATTTCCCAAGGTCATAATTTTAGAGGTCAAAGCTCCATAGGCCATAGTTTCGAAGGTCATAGTTCCATAGGACATAGTTTCTAGTGTCATAGGTCCATAGGTCAAAGTTCCAGAGGGTGTAGTTCTATAGGTCATAGTTCCACGGGTCATAGTTCCATAAGTCATAGTTCCTGGGGTCATAGTTCCACAGATCATAGTTCCACAGATCATAGTTCCACAGGTCATAGTTTCTGGGGTCATAGTTTCTGGGGTCATAGTTCCATAGTTCATAGTTCCTAGGATCATAGTTCAGGAGGGCATAGTTCCAGAGGTCATAGTTCCAAGGGTTATAGATCTAAAGATCATAGTTCTAGAGTTCATAGTTCCAAAGGTCAAAGTTCCCTGGGTTTAAGTTCTTGAGGTCATATTTCCTGAGGTACAATTTCGCAAGGTCATAGCTCTAGAGTTCAAAGTTCCATAGGTCATAGTTCTAGAGGTCATAGTTCTAAAGGTCATAGTGAACCCAAGAACTATGACTTGTGGAAATTTGACCTCTATAACTATGACCCCAAGAAATCTAACCTATGGAACTATGACCCCAGGAACTATGACCCTTGGAAATATGATCTGTCGAACTATGACCTCTAGAACTATGACCTGTGTAAATTTAACATCTCTAGAACTATGACCTTGGGAACTGATATGGATTTACGAGTGGAACAAAATGAATAACATACTGAATACAATAACACAAAGATAACAACAGATATCCAGTGAACAATAACTTATATTGAATAAATGAAATAGGTTGAAACTGTAAAACTGCAAAACTGAAACAACTTGCTCGAATGGTGGTAGTTCTCTCTGAGAAGAGATGTCGATGCTATACACATCTGTCTAAGAAGAATTATTACAATGAGACTCCAAATTCCTTTTTAACATTATTCATGAATTCCAAAACCCTATACATCCAAAAACCTAACTATAGGAGGTGAAATGCCAAAAGTTATGTGGGCCCTGATGGGTAAGTTGGTACCTCAACTTCCTGGGGTTGTAACTTTGGCATACGACCTCTATTTTAGGCGTGTGATAGCCTATTGGAAAGGTAGTTTTGAGAAATAAGCATTGCATCATCAATATTTGACTCCACTTATTACAACTAGTTCTTATTGACATTTTTTGGTTTAACACGTTCTTCTGTACTTATTTGTAATTGTCGATTCTACACTTACGGGGCTGTCTGAATCCTTACACATATTCTAGGTGGAGATTGGTGGCCACCAATATCCACCTGGATCAAGAAATTTTACCCCAGTAACTTTGACCTATGGAATGGCCTATGGTAATGTCTAAGGTTTTCTCCCCTTTTCCACTAAGAATTTTCATTGGTTTTGATCATATAATTTCCTAGGGATAGAACAAGTCATGTTAGGTTCTTTGTTTTTTATATTTATATGTGAAAGGAGTGGGAAACATAAATATCCATCCATTAATAAGAAATTAACATGGACCTATGCAACAATCCATCATACATTGAGCAAAACATGTAAGATAACCATACTTATAAATTTAGCAACATAGTTACACCTTAGAAACATAAGAAATGGTCAACATCCATCATTTTTATCATATTCCTTTAACATCTATCCTTGTGAATTACCATTTAAATTCACATTAAATGAGAACACCATGTGACATTAAATGAGAACACCACCCATTCACATTAAGTGACCTCGAGAACTATAACCTCTGAAACTATGACCTTAAGTAATTTTCCCTTAGGAATTTTGACCTCAAGAACTATGACCTCGAGAGATTTGACCTCAAGAAATTTGACGTTGGGAACTTTGATCTCAGAAAATTTGACATCAAGAAATTTGATCTCAATAATTTTGACCTCAAGAACTATGACCTAAGGAACTTTGAACTTAGGAACTACGAGCTTAGGAACTTTGACCTCAACAGCTATGACCTGAGACCTTTGAACTCAACATCTATGACTTCAGGAACTTTGACATTAAGAACTCTGACTTCAATAACCATGACCTCCGGAACTTTAACTTCAAGAAATATGACCTATGGAGCTTTGACCTAAAAAACTATGACCTCAGGAACTTCGACCTCAAGAACCATAACCTCAAAAACTTTGACCTAAGGAACTATGAATTGAGGAACTATGACCTTGAGAACTTTGACCTCGGGAACTATAACCTCAAGAACCATAACATTAGGAACTTTGACCTCATGAACTATGAACTTAGGAAATTTCTCCTTACGAACTATGACCTCAGGAAATATGACCATAAACTTATTTCAAATCAACAAGACATATATTATTACAAAATTAAAAACTACGAACAATATAGATGGCTAAAAATCGAACATGTAATTTACACAAGTGTTGGACAAATGAAAAATTCATTAATATGCATAAGATGAAGCTCAAGTACATTCCGCACAAGGTCAAAGTCTTTCTTTACAAAGTAATTACCCAAAATCCCCTCATATATGTGATTCCCCTTGCTTGGATCATTGTAGTGATCCCTGGATATATCCCCTTGAGCTATCCTAACTTGTCCATTATTGAACTACTAGAAGATGTCCAAAAAGGAATCTAGATGCTCTTTTTATAGGGCCTAGACTTCCTATAAATCGACTCATTAAAGTTTAATATGCCAAGTAGATCCACACCATCATTAACTAATCATAGTTGACCATATCAACTCAATGAACATCATCACTACCAACCCTTTGGATTTATGCCAAGGTCTCTGTGTTGTGGTTCCTAAACCTTAATTCAACACTAATATATATTACTAAAATTCAACAAATTAAAAAACTAAAAGGGGAATACCTTTGGGTGATGCGCGATGGACTGTATACCAAAGATGCTACTATATCAAAAACTCATATATGATTTATAAAAGCAAATCCTATATTTGTTTTCTAAAATGATGGATCTACCTATATTATAGATGAAATTTAATGTAGTTCCTTGTAAGATGTCAAATTTGACAAGACAATGCAATTGAGAATGAAAAATTATTAAATTATTAGCTTAAAGAGCTCTTCTAACTATCAATGCACTGTTGAAATGAACAATATTCTTATGCACTAATGCAACTTCTTTGATCAACTATTCCAATGGCCTATAAAATATAATCATAAAACTTTTCTAGATACAATATATCTATTAATTTATTGATAAACCACATATTAGATATTTTTAAATTTAAGGGATGGGTATCTACTATTCAATGGTCTATAGAATATAACCAACAAACTTTACTTCATAAACCTAGATGAACATTTAAAAAAAAAAATACACCAAATAACAAATTTTTAACTTTTAGTATATACAAATTCCAACCAATATCTTTCTAAAAAATTTTGCTTCTTAACATATCAATGTAGTAGAGTATACAAATTTCTAAGTAGTTTTGCAAATTTAATGTATTCAACTATAATTATAATTCGACTACACAACTGACCAACCCAAAAATTCCGAACCCATTATATTTTTCAATGAAATTTCAATAAATAACATCATCTCGACAAACACTTATTGAATGTAACAATGTTTAGAAATATGTTAAACAAATCATTAATATTTTATTAAATACCTTTTAAATGCCATGGTTTAGTGGCTTAATGCAATGTTTACAAGTAATTTAAATGAGGTATAAGTTATCAAATACTTTTGAATAGTTGTCTATAGTCCATGTGATGGGATTCAATAAGTGTGAAGATAAATAAAGGTTTGTTAACATTTTGGATAGAAAGAGAATATAGATAAAATTTAGTTTTTTATGTAGTAGTATTGATTACTTTTGCATAATTAAAAATAAATTAAATAAAAAATTATTTAAAAAATTAAAATGAATTAAGAAATGATTTCAAATTATTGATTTAAGTTTGACATTTTTGGTTTTTTTATTGGTTTTATTCTCAATAGTTTATGTAGTATTACTAAAAAGAATATTTCTTAGTTTCATTGTTAAATGTCATTGTTATAATTGTAAATAGGATTGCATAGGTGTATATCAAACAATTTTTATATTCTTGCAATTAGATTAAATGAAAAATGGTCTTTTTAAATTAAATTTAATTTTTATAGTCTTGCAATTAGATGAAATGAAAAATGATTTTTTTTAAAACAATTTTTTTTTAAATTACAATTTTGAGATTGTAAATAAATTGTAAATTTTTTGTTATATATATCCTATGATATTAGTTAAAAAAATACCAAATCATGGAATAACAATTCCTTAATCACTTTAACAATTTTATTTTTTTAACTTTTTTTTGGTATATTTTTCTCACTAGTTTTTCCCTAACCAAAAATTTAGAGGAATTGTTGGAATTGCAAATGTTAGTTGTTGAGATTACATATTCCAAGAGTAATCAGAGTTTTTCAAGGTGCAGAATTATTTATGCATTAAAAAATGCAATTTCAATATTGCAAAATTGAGATTTTACCAACAGTTTCCATTAATGATTGCTTAAAAAGATTCAAAATGTTAAAGTTTAGACTTGTGCCACTTTAATGACTCAAAAGTATTAATTTTTTATTTTTCTTATTTCTCTAATCTCATCCCAAGATTTTAATAAAATTTATTATAATTTAGTTATTAATTTACAATGAATACAATTATTATTAGCTA